>BRDA01005412.1:16039-37355 GCA_036984385.1 Crenuchus spilurus | reverse complement strand
TCTTTTCCCTCAGCCTCTCAGAAAGTGTGGTTTAGTCAGCATAAATCAGATGTATTCCATTTGGCCATTTCACATCTCTATTAATCTCCCAGACAGACTTCTACTAGCTGTGCTGTTCCAGGACATTCTCTTGACTGAACCTTTTAGAGTGCAGCCTATGTGGCTCTAGCATTGCTCAGTGATGGCTGTATGAAACACTGTGCCTGGATTTAAATGCAAAACTGGATTATATTCTGTGCTTTTTATATCGGTCAAGTCCGAGTCAGGAACTCCAGCTCCGTGTTTAATAAGTTGCTGACTCTGCAGTGAGTTTGCTTAATGCAGCCTTTCTCTCTCAGCTGCCTTTAGTGTCTGTTAATGCAGACAAATAAGAGAGTGTGTGTTACCGTTTCAAAGAGACACACACACTGAAAAGCTGTGTCAGGTGCTGTGCTTGGTCAGTTTTTGTGTCCACAAGCTAAGAATTTCAGTAACCACTAGCTGTGCCCTGATATTGTGATGTAACATGTTTTTGTTTCTTCTCTTTGTCTTTAGATGATGATTATGATGGGTATTATTGGAGTCATCTTTGTCGGAATCATCTTCTGTGAGTTTGATTATAACTTTCATAGTGTCACTTCAAAACAATGACTCGACTTTACAACATGTAAAAAAACATGATCAGTGTCCAGTGACAGTGCTCCAAAATAAAATAAAATCTTTTTACATTGACTTTCATTAATAAGGTTTCCCTCCTCTCACCTGTAAGGGTACAATTTTGGCGACATAGTGGAACCTTGACTTATGAGTTTACTTTTTATTTTCCTTGAAGATCAGATGGAGATGGTTGCAGAGGTGCTTATCACTTAACTTACCCTTAAGGCTACAATTATTACTAAATTAAACTTGCACACTATGTGACTATTATCTCCTCCACTTCCACCACCATCTTCATCTGATCTTCACGGTAAATACACTTAATAAAAACCAGTTTATTTTCTTTTTATTTATTATTTTATACATTATTTGTCATTTATAAAGTATATATGTTCTATATATGTTCATATAAATGTATGTGGTTTTGGGGGGCTGGAACAGATTAATAGCATTTCAGTTCATTTTAATTGGGAAATTTTATTTTAAATATGAGCAAACTGACTTACAATCTTGGTCACAGAACAAATTAAACTCATAAGTCAAGGTTCCACTGTATCTACAAAATAGCAACTTTACAGCAGAGGCCAAAACATTTGAGATTTTATGCAAAGTCATTTTGGAGCATTTCTATTACTTTAATTATGTTTTTTTTTCATCATTATAATTTTACATGTTATTATTTGGATTTTACCTCTAATTTTAGAAAAATGTGCACCTAAAGCAGCAGGTTCATTGATGCAGTTAAACATTAGTTTATTACTACTATTATTATTATTATTATTTATTGTTATTGTTGTAACACATTCATAATATTTTGTTTGTTTCTCTGTATTTTATGGGGGGGGGGGTACCTCAGATTTTTTTATAAATTGTGCTGTGGCAAAGCTGCTGTGTGACAAAGTTTGTCGTCAGTGAACTGCCATTTTTTTGTGCTCTTGTTGTGACTTCAGTGTGTGCATCTATAAGTTCTCGACTGGACCAACTCAACACAAGCTCAATAATTCATCACTTTGATTACCGTGAATTATTCATTTTGTGCAGCTCTGCCCAGCCCACAGCACATGGCTACTCAGGAAGGAATCCACATTGTAAGAGTGAAAGTGTAACTGCAATATCAGTGTTTTCTATTTGAATTTCTAAATCTGCTGTTTCTTTTCTTTTCTATCACCTTTTCTTCATCTGTTTCTTTGCCCCTCTACATTTCTTTCTTTCCTCTACAGTGTATTTCTTCTCATGAGCTGACCCAGCTTACCTGCAGGAGAAAATCAATTAAATGAGGTGGAAGAAAAAAAACTAAACAAAAAGAGAAGACCACTCGTATAAATCCATGCCTTTTCCTACCTGTCTTCTCTCTTCACTCTCCAGATATTTGCTACTCTAGTGTGACTGTAGTCAGCAAATCAGCAGATTCATATGAGCTGCCTAGCGTTTCACCTGCTCGTTCACTAAGACTTTCTCTTATTCCCTACTGCGTCATCACACACACACACACACACACACATACACGTTTGTTTCTGTAAATTGTGGGGACATTACATAGACTTACTCAAACCTTAAAACCATAACCTTAACCTTAAAATATGTCCTCACCTTAAAATTTTATTATTTAATTTGAAGGGGTTTAGTAGTCCCTGCAATGAAGAAAGTGTTTAAACAGGTTTTGGTCCCCACAACATAAACCTGGTATATACACACAAACACTCGTTTGTGTAATTTAGTAATTTAATACTAGTGAGGACATTCCATTCACTTGTGTAATACTGAGTACAAATAAACCTAAACCTAAACTTAACTTTACTAACCAAAGGTCAGTGCTTCTGCTCTTTTAATAATAATAAAAAAGTTTGTAATGAAAAAACAACTGTTGTGAGGACCCACAAAATGTCCCCACTTTTACAGATCTGACATGTATTCCTATCATTATGAGGACTTTCAGTCCCCACCAGGGAGAAATACAAAGACACACACACCCTGCAAAGGGAAAAACATACATGATAGGAGTAATAGAGTTGAGTGGTGAGGGACAGGGTGTTCAGACTGAAGAGAGGTGGACAGATAAAACAATGAAACTAACTTCAGTGAACTAGAATAAGAACAGACAGAAGAAAACTGAAAGCAGGGAGGCCATAATTTTTTCTCTTCCTACAATGCCAAAACATTATCATGTGACTTTCCTTAACCTTCAACTTTGTAAACTGATACCTCCATATCAACCAACACATCTGAACTTGCTACAGCCATTAGCTATTGTTTACTACTGTTAAGCTATAAGAGAAAACACACACAGCTTTAACTCATCACATGTGAATTTGTAAACTTGGCAATGTGTCATTGCACATTAAACCTTTTTCATATTCAGCCAAACATATTTTACAGCTGTCCCTGCCTTTCCCTCACACGTCAGTACAGAAAGAGATGGAGAGAGATGGAGGGAGTATGTCAGGGAAAATTTCTAACTACTGGTTGATAATCGATAAAGATAATGCGATGTTGACATTTTCATGTACAGACTTGCACACTCCCACTGTAGTGTTCAAATGCTTGGAATCACTGTTTTGGTTATTTTATGTATAGCTTCTACAATACATATTTAAATTCTCTACACTAGAAAATAATATTTAGAAAGTTTTAGTCAATATTTTATGTATTTTGGAAACAACTAGAAATTAAAATAAAAAAATAAATCAGTGTAATTATATCAGATTATCTATTTATAGGGTCATCTACAGATTTGCTCATTATTATGGAATTTAAAATGTTTTTATTGGTTGGTTTTAGACCTAGTGAGATGAGTGTAATACTGATTCCAAACTTTTGAAGGCTAGTGTATGTACACACACACACACACACACACACACACACACAAATGTCAGAAATTAATTTGTGTCTGATGACTTGCATGGAAGACACATTGTTAAGACTCTTATTCTGTAATATTCATTTCCTGAACTACTGCCTAATGTACAGCTCTGATAGAGAAACTTCATCGCCTCCATAAAACCTCATCTCAGTGTCCAAAAACATAAAGCCTGTCAGTTGGCCAACATATACAGTTACCTGCTCAAACAGTGGCTAAATGTGATACGTAAAGAAAACAGCAGTTGAAATGTCATGTAATACGCTATTTTCAATCCTGTTTCTTCATAGACACAAATTTTATTATTTTTCTATTTGGTACAGCTGATGGATTTTGAAAGGACTTACCATTTTTCATTGCACTGTTTGAATCAAAAAGATTGTATGACACATTGCTAAATGTAAATGCCAGTTATGAATGATGTAGCAATAGCCAATAAACAAATAACTTAGTCATTTAGTGAATCTAGAGAAAAAAAATCAAACGCATGCTTATTTGTCCTAACACTTTTGCTGATGCCAATAAAGAAATCTATAAACTGTACAAGCTTCTGTTTTTATGTGAACAATGAAATGAAAAGATGGAAACATTTTTAAAAATTAAAATAAAAATAGGGATTTAAAAAATCTTTTTAACAATGAATGTTACACGTATTGTAGATCTGTTGTATATGATATGTACACCCATTTTCACAAAACAAAAAACAAATCTGATAAATAAGTACATTTGTTTTTTCCCAGTTCCTCCAAGTCATCCTGTCTTCTGAACCTATTAATATACAATAAAAAAGAAAAATATATTTACACTTGCTATTATGGACTGTGTAGAGACTATTCATTGATATAACTTTCATTGAGTATTTGTTTTTTAAATGCTTAGTATTTTTCATTGTAATGACAAACTTATAGCTGTAAGATTAAAACTGTAGCTTTACTTCTGAATAAATATGCAAGTATTTTTCTTTAAAACATTTGTAGCAACATAAATTTGTACACTTGCCTAACTTGTTGCCTGATATAAAAACATCACTGACAAAATCAGTGTTGCCAGAACCATCCAGTAGTAGCTGCCTCCTGAATTCAGAGGGGAAAAAAACTTTAATTGTAACCTGAACAAATCTATATCTCATCTAAAAAAAAATTAGCACAGCATCACTGAAATTAGATATGCAGGTGTCTATTACTGATATTTCTCTGAAAATAAACTAATTGGATCTTTGGAGTACAGCAAAATTCACTTGATTCATTTTCTTGAATATTCTCTAACCTGGTTCAGGTGTGTCTACTGTCACACTGATGTCACTGGGTATTTCCAGAGCAAAGTGGGAGACCCTGCAGGTGAGAACAGTACCAGGGGGGTGATCAGAGGGGCGGACAAAAAGGAAGGATGTGAGAGAAAATGTTCCATCGCTGTGTTGACGGTGGCTGGAGAGAGAGGCTTTCTGTGTCAGTGAAATGCTCTCCTTCTCAGAGGGGGGCTGAGATATCCACTCCACCTGCAGCAGGAAGGTCAGCTGATTCAGGAATCACAATATTTATGAACATTTGCCTATGAAGCTTGTTGAAGACTACGGCCAGCTTTAACCATCTTTAATCTTTTACCAAATATTAAGCCATTAATATTTTATATTTTATTTGGTATACTAAATAAATAATTTTTTTGGTAATTTACAGATTCCATTATGTCAAATGGCAAAATATTTTTATGTACAGAATTTTATTCATTTTTTGCTTTTTAAGTGCTTATTTTTAAACTATTTCTTGATGGTTAGAACAACCTTGGCTGTCTCACTGCAGAACTTCTAACACATCTTTTTCAAACTGCATTTTAATAAAGGGCTATGCATAATGGATCAGTTATGCTCAGTGGTGAGGCAGCTGTGCACTGCAACAAGTGATGAATTGACTTGACTGGTTTCCATATGAAAAATCTATTAAATGAATGCAGCTCTTAATAAGAGTAAACTGAAAAACCAAAAGGTATTGATGTAGTATGTTTTAGTCATATGAACAGTAAATAGATGTAAAGGAGTGGACATAATGGACATACCTGGACATCCAATGGGTAGTAGCGTTCACACTGACAGCTTAGTTTCTGAGGTGACTCATCCTGGAATAACACTTTGTTTTCAGAGAAGTAAACTCTAGGAGGCTCTAAAAGTGAGAGAAGGTGAGAAAGAATGATGTTATAACAGATCAATAGATGAAAACTACTGCAGTTTTAAAAGTGTTGGCACAATGTAATACTGACACAAACCTCATATAGTTCACAATAATCTAAAAAAAATCAGCCTTGAAGTCTTTGAAGACTTTGTGAAAGACACAGACTTAAAAGAAACTCACGCATGATGTGCAGCTGAATGATTTGCTGAGTCTGAAAAGCTCCAGAGCTGATGGTGCAGATGTACGTGCCCTCGTCTGAAACTTTTAAACTCTTCATCGTCAGAGATGCATTTCCATCCCGAATCAGCAGGGATGAGTCCGCACTCACACCTTCTCTCTCTATGTGCACTACAGGGAGGAATACAACTCTAATGTTACATATCACTGGTAAATGATGTAACTTGACTATTAAATAACTGAACAATAGAAGCATACATTTCAATACATAAATGAATTATTTTAGAAAGTGTCAGACATTTTTTACTTTAGGTCAAATACAGTAAGATAAGATAATCCATTATTAGTCCCACAGTGGGGAAATTCATAGCACCTTAACACTTATTTCTCTATTTGACTAACGTATTAGTCGCCATACTGCAATGCAAGTAATATTAATTCAGGAAGTTGCCTTTGTTCTAAATGGTCATCTGATATACAATGCACTACACCTGGCAGAGGCAGATTTTGATTTAAATGGCCCTGATATCATGATGCCATGTACCTTAACAAGGTTCCCAGGGCCTTTGGAGGAAAAGCAGCACCACAGTGTAACGGATCCTCCACCATACTTAACAGGTGGCATCTTGTACTCTTCAATGCAGTGACCCTTCTCTTTACACCCAAGTCAACTTGAGTGTTGCCATAAAGCTTTCATCTGCTCCTTCATCATGGTCCCAGTCAAAGTCATGTTCAGGCATCAGTGTACAACTAACGATGACTGGAACTGAAGATTCAACTAATATGCTGATGACTCTAAATATGAATACAATATAATACTCACCTTGTGTCCCTTCCTCAGTCTCAACACCCTGAGCTTTCATATCCAGAACCCTGCGCCCATTTCCTTTGTGCTGCCACCGCCACTCAAGCCCTACACTCTGCTCTGGAGATTTGTCCTTTTGGACATAACCACAGTCTAAAAGTATATCACCTCCTAAACGAGCCATGAGAGATGGTGACCGAGAAAACACCACAAATACAACTACAGAAGAGAGAAAACAAAATGGAGAGAGATACAATTGATAAAGAAGTCAGGGATAACATGGGAAAAACGTTAGTTAATAAAATATTAGTATTCTAGTATATCCCGGCCTAAATTGCTACAGTGAGAAATTCATGATTATGGATGAATAAGTGCTAAATGATTAGTACCGTCTGTGAGCAGAGTTCCCCACTGACTGAGAGGAAGATGGAGTTTGCTCTGCATTAGTGGCTGAGTACTTGAGTCCATATTTTCATTGGAGATCGTCTGCAGCACTAAGGTGAAGCCAATCCCACCTCCTTCGATCTGAATAGAGCCGATAAAATGAGCAGGTACAGCATCGGGGTCTGTACCTCGAGGTACATAGCGACTCAATTCACAAACCACCTCCTGGTCATTACAGTCAGCGTGGAGAAGAGATTCTGCTTCTGGAACCTCTACTGATGAGCCTAAACAGAGAGAGAGAAATAATGGAAGACAATAGCAAATAATAATAATAAAACACATTTTTAAAAATGACATGCAAAATATAACAATTGGAGAAAAAGTTATTTTAAGCTGTCTTTTTAAATTGTGAACCAAGGATGTTTGAAGTAAGTTATGAGGCAGCACATTTGCCTCTCATTGCTAAGGTCTTGGGTTTGAGTCCCTATCTGAACAGAGTTTCTATGTTCTCCCTGTGTTTCCTCCAGGGTCTCCGGTTTCCTCCCACAGTCCAAAAACCTGGAGATCAGGTGAATTGGTTACTCTAAATAATTACCCTGGTGTGTGTGTATGTCTGTGTATGAATGTATGTGTGTATGCCCAGATATGGTTGGCACTCTGTAATGGGTGATCCCCCTAGTGCTCAATGCAGTCCTCCAGGTGGATGGTCTCTTCCGGCTGAGAGTACGCTGAGACTGGCTGCCACTTCTCACCGGTGTCTGTGGTTGACTGCATGTAATGGAATGTTTTGATTGTAAAGCGTCCTTGGGTATCTAGAAAGGCGCTACATAAGTGTAACGTTGTTATTAATAATAATAATAATAATAATAATAATAATAATGTCTGGTGCCCTGAAGGTCGCCGGTTCGATCCCCGGGCAGGTAACAACTGAAGTGCCCTTGGGCAAGGCACCTAACCCCCAATTGTAAATCGCTTTGGATAAAAGCGTCTGCTAAATGCCTCAAATGGAAATGTAAACACTACAACAATGGGGTACTTAAACTTACCTGCAACCTCAAAAATGAAGCCATCAGCATTAGGAATGTCCGGGGGGTTGTATGGGGTTATCATTTCTGGTGACATGTCAGAGGTCATGGCAATGTCCCTTATGACCAGAGTAGCTGGAGTGCGTGTGAAGAGAGAGTTGCCCATCATACCTCCACCCTCCTCAATGTAAGAGCAGGAGAGAACCACATCAGCACCCTGCAGGCCTGGCAGCCAGAGACAAACCAGGGACAATGATGGTTATGTACAGCAGCTGTGTTCAAATAGCTGTGAACAAATCTATACTGTGGAGCCTCGGTACAATTGTACAATTTGGTTATCGTTGACTTGTTTCAGGATAATTTTGTCCCAGTTACTGTTCATCTGCCCAATTTTCGTCAATGTGCCCATGTGACTTGCCACTAATTTTGCAAAAACAGAGCATACAACCTTGTGTTCATCACTCACTCATGTGATCTTTGTTCATTCTGGCTTTGTTTCTCATTTCTCTGGATTTGTTTCTTGGTGATAATACTCAAAACAAACTAAAACATGTCACACTATAGTGGCAGAGAACAGGTGTAAAAAATCCAAAGGCTGCCAAATGGATCACACCAGCATGCCCTAAAATGGAGAATAAACCCATTGGATTGATATTAAATGTCAAATTATCCATGTCATTAATCTTTTGTATTTATTTCTTATTGTCTTCTGTATGTAAAACAGTAGTTATTCTATATATTTCCTTTAGTATTGGAATTGATTGTCTGGAATGGATTAATTGGATTTACATTATTTCTTATGGGAAATATTGCTTCAGTTATCGTTCGTTTCGGTTATTATCAGGCACGTCAGAACAGATGAATGAAAAAAAAAACAAGATTCCATTGCAAATGCAGGTTTTCAAAAAATAAAAGAAAATATTTATTCTCAAAAACACCTAAGCAGTCATTGACAACAGTTCACTGAAACAACTGTTTGGTATAAAATAAATGGTCTTACTTACCATATACTTGTGCCAACATATGAATGAAACTGAAAACCAGGATTTGAAGCATAGCCAGTCAATCTGTACAAAACAGCATCAGTTCTTCTCGGATTTACAGACTACAAACCTCCCGTTTAAGCAGTTTAATCGAAATTAAAACTAAGTAAACAGAACTCCTCTGTACACGGCAGGTGAACTTTGGACATTCCCCGGTCGGGACACTTTCACTTTTGATTTAAAGTTCCGCCTGATCTCACCGAGTCTGTAAATACTTAATTTAACTAAGAACTACCGATTCACTCAAACACCGTGATAATGAACAATATCTGTTCTATATGTCTGTGTAGACGTGCCATATTTATTTATTTTAGCTGTTTTAATCTGGTTAACCGCAAAGCGAAAGTAGAGTGGCGTAGCGGAAATACGTCATCACGTCGCTTGCGTTTTCAGGAAATAAGGCGTTTAGAAACAACAACAAAATGTACAAGACCGCTTTAATGACTAGAACTACATAAACAATTAAGGAATTAAACAAGGAGTGAGAAATACAGGGTTTTTTTTAAAAAAAAAACGTTTTTGTTCAACGTTCTTTAACAAAATAAAGATAAACGTACAGGAATAATATCTACCCAAATTGTTAACAGACAAGATTTTAGACTCCATTAGATATAAAAAAGTCATTGGGGTGGGGGTGGGGGGTGGTAGTAACAATTTCAGTTGCTGCTGCAGCTCATTCAGGAAACTATTCAGTGTACTAACATGTTACAAAAAATATGCTTATATTCAACTTATTTAACACAACGTTCTTCTATACTACAGTAATAGGGGCAACTGTGGCCTGGTAGTTAGGTATCTGGTCTTGTGAAAGGAAGGTCACTGGTAAAATCCCCGGGCAGGTCACAACTTTAGTACCCTTGAGCAAGCCATCCAACTCCCAACTGGTCCCCTGGCACCATGGCTATAGCTGTTCACCACTTGTGTGTGTGTGTGTGTGTGTGTGTTTCACCGCACAGATGGGTAAAATGTGGAGGTCATAAAATAAAATAATATAAAAAAGAATAAATACGAGTAGAGACAGAGCAGCACTCCTGGAGTTTTAAACACCATGTCTACCCTACTATATTACTCTTCCTGATCGATATAAAGTCATGTTATTTGAGGTTTTTTTGGTCGTCTAGTCCTTCACTTGTGATCACTGGATGCTGTTGGCTGGATAGTTTTAGTTAGTGAATTATTCTCAGTCCAACAGTGATACTGATTATTCCAAGAAAACAAACAATGGAATTCAAGTAACAGAAGCAAATCAATTAAAAATGGCATGGCATTATGTTAAATAAATCTAAAATAAAAAAGAATAAACAATGAATGATTAAAATATATAATTTATTCAGATGGTGTTGGATTTTTCAGCATCACAGAGACCACAGGGCCATTGCCCACAAACCAGTAATCACACATCACAGCCACCATCTTGACTGTTTTCTACTGCTGCTGCCATGCTTGTCAGAAAGTACATTGCAGAAAATGTGACTCTTGGAGGAAAAATTATTAATGAGTTTCCTGCTGTGTGGATTTTTTTTTTTTTTTTTTTTGGTGACCTAGTCAAAACTCCAGTAATGTCCAGTGCATAATGAGTTTTTCTTTTTTATTATTTCTGTTGAATAAAATTGTTTGTTACATAAAAGTTCATGATTAAGTATTATTTATACCACTGCTCTTGAAACTCGTATGTAAATAAATATTGATGCATGTGTTGCATTTGTCAACATTTAAGGTATTGCAACCTTAAAGGATCAGTGTGGGAATGTTGCCTGTTGGTTCCCAAAATGTTTTAAAAATTAACATTTACTGGAATGTTAGAACATTCTCTAAACCTTAAAATGTATTAATCTTAAGGTTATTGATCTTGAAATTATTTTAACCTTAATCAGCAAATCAAATGCTCTGATGACTAAGACAAATAGTTGTTTTCTATGAAGGGCACAGGACTGTAAAAACCATGTCCTATCATTTCCACAATGCACCAAGTGAAATGATTGAATGGCCTTGGCGTCCTGTCTGCCTTCCTACCTACCTCATTCCAGGGTTGTTATTTTCCTGAATTAAATAGTCAATGTAGCTAGCTTTTTGTGAAGTTTTTTGTAAAGTAGTTTTTGTAAAGCTTAAAGTTAGCTGTCTGTGTTTATCTCAAGCATAATCTGTATGTAAATGACTGATGACAAAATAACCTAAAATATATGTACTCAAAATAATTAGGGAAAAGCTGGAATGGTCTGGAAAAAAAGTAATTATCTGTGCTCAAATTAACAGGCTTTCAGTAAGTTTCTGTTTCAAGATTAATATCCATACCATTTTGAAAGAAGTGAACAAGGAAAGGGAAGCAAAAAAATGAAAAGACGAAAATAGTCTAAAAATGGTTATATGTTTATTTAGATCATAAAAAAGATACATATATACATAATCTGAAAATACTCTTTAAAAACAGAAAATATATACAAGAAACAATCACAAAAGGTCCCCCTTTGCATCTTCACTAAAGTTGAGAATATTGTAAAGAAAAGGCAAAATTCCAGCCTTGTTTATGTTCTGCATTCATATTCTACGGCAAAATACACCTGTCCATTTGTGGTTAAAATAGCAGAACAGTAAATACTTTTTAAAATAACATGTTAGAGAACCTCATACTACTGTGTATAACTACAAATTAAACACAGACTTGAGTTTCATGGTTTTTCTATTGACCACAAGGGGGAGCTTCAAAACCACAAAAAGCAGCAGTATTGAAGGGGTACCGGTACTTGTTTTGTGCAGCTATGTTAAGGTCTCATTGTCTAGGTACTATTCTCACTTAGAATTCTGCGGAATTGTATTCTTGAGTGACAGTTGACATTAAGTCTTCACATTTGATTTAATTTAATAAAGTGTGCCGAGACAACTGCTGTTATTACATTAACCATGAATACAGACAATCAAGCCCTCAACATTATATTTCTGTGAGTGTGACCTGGAACCATTCTGAGTGATTGTCAATGTTTAGTATAAAAGCATCTTCATTTGAGTAGTGCTCAATGATTTTATCATCCATGTTGACAAGAATCCTGAAAACCAAATGAGAGAGAGAGAGAATAAACTAAGATGGCCAGACATTAAAAAGGTAACTAGACCAAAGTATACATGGGTACATATAAAATCCATTTACATTCACTCCCTGAGGGTTTAAATGTGATTCATGTTTGAAAAGATCTTTCTCGTGTGAGAGTTTTTGAAGTCAAATCCAAAATTTAGAAGTTGAAAAATGATTTCTCTGACCATTACTCAATGACACACTTTGCAGTATTGAAACACAGTGGAACGTTGACTTATTAGTGAATCAACTTAAGAATATTCCAAGATACTCTTTAGAATATTCTACCGATGCTCTGTAGCTTTTTCGATTTATAATGCGAATCGAGATCTGAGTTACAAGCAAGTGAGCTTATGCCATCCACCACTAGGTAGCCCAGCGAGCATGAGTGAGTGCCAAGATCAGTGCGGAGAAGAAGAGGAATGGGTTGGCACTGTGTAACATCACTTGTCTCGCTCATTTTCAAAACATTTTGAAAGGGAGGAAAATTTGTATTGAAATGCCCTGCAAGTGAAAGTGAGGAAAGTCTGGTGAAAAAGGCAAAAGTTGGGGAAGAAGAAAACTAGATGAATTAAAAAAGTAGCAATTAAGTTTAGCAATAAAGTGTATCATAATGTTTAAGTTGAATTTAGCAAGAAATTGGAGCATTAAGTGTGTAGCGAGTAAGTTAAGCAATAGAACATGAAATGGAAAAACTCCCCCAACCTCCTCCACCAATCTCCTTCACCAGCATCTTCATCTGATCTTCAAGGTAAATACACTTTATAAACCACCTTATTTCTTTACATTCTCTTATATTATGTATTAAAAACCTTACACATTACTCTTATTCATTACATTTTTCTTATTTAAGAACATGTAACAAAAAATGATGTGGTTTTTGGTGGGCTGGAACAGATTAATAGCATTTCAATTCATTTTAAGGGGGAAATTAAATTTGATATACAAGCAAATTGATTTACGAGCTCGGTTACAGAACAAATTAAACTTGGACATCATAGTTCCACTGTATTCATTTGCACAACTGCCAATAAGGTTGTAAGTGAGTGTAAATGGCACAACCACATCTATATCCAGAAGGAGATAACTTTTGAGCAAGTGGAACATATTTAAAACAGATTAGATCAACAGACCTAATGGATAATGACAAACCTAAAAGAAATTATATTAAGATAAAACCTTCATTTCATTACACCAAATCAAAGTTTTTTTATGATAATTACTCACCCTTTCTTATTTTTCTGGTATATTTTAATAATCTTTTCAGCCGGAAGACAGTATTTGCCTGATATCTAGAAAAGGAGAAGAGAAAACCTGTAATATGTGGTTTACACTTAAGCATGACACTTCTTTTTATAAATAGAAGTTTGAACTTACGGCTTCAATCAGACTTTTCACTGTTGGAGACCTCAGCATTAATGCATCAAAAACATCATCAGTTTCTTTCCGTACATATATCAGAACTGTTGAAAATGGCACAGAAAAAGAAGACAAATTAGAATAAAATGTGATAGTAGAAAGTTTCTCAAGCACAAATGATTCAAAAATTCAGGTTTGTGAAAAGTATTCCGTCACTCACACACACCTTTCCTTGCGTCTCCTTTGCTCCGTTTGGCTGGTGAATGGCAGAAGTCATCCTCTGACTGTTTAAAGGTCCTCTTCATCATCACACTGTAGAAACCGTCAAATCATTACACTCCATTTTTAGTTCATTTCCATTGTATTCCATTCATTTCAGCAATGCACTAGTAGTCAAATGAATTTTGATACTGAAAAGCAATGAAAACATGCTCTTCTTCAAATGTGACAACGTTTAAGGGTCTTGCTACACTACTTTACCAGTGTTAGAAAGATCTAGCTTATGTTGTTGCTGCAATTAGTCCTAAAACCTATGAGACTTTATACATGTAGTTCAAACACCAATACTTACCCATCACTCTCCATTTCTTCAGAACCAAAGCCAAACATCTGTGAACAGGCAATAAAATACATTCTCTTATTACAGCCTTTCAGGAAATGAATGTACTGTGTTCTGAATAATGTGCCCCGTTAACATCATGAAATCCTCTAACACACTGTACCAATAAAAGCTTTTGGGCAAGACTCCTCCTGCTACCTTTACCTCCAAGTGTAAAATGACTGAAATTGTAAGTGGCTCTGGATATGAACATTCACTACATGCTGTAAAAGTGACCACAGACCTGCACAGCACTGACAATGCAACCAGGAACTACTTCCTGCCCTATTTTGCAGAAGGTATAAACACCACTCACCTGTGCAACTCTCTGCAGGTTACTGAAGTGGACATCAGGGATGAAAAGCACAGGTTGGGACTCCAGATCCGTCATGGATTTGAAAAATGCAATGTCTGACTTCTTCTGCATTAGTGCGCCATGTCCTCCTGCTTTAGCAGCCAAGTCTGAAAAAACATGAGCAGGACCAGGTTAAGACCTGGACATTTGCATTTCACAAAGAGCGCAAGATATGATCAAGATGTCATACTTTAATTATGTTGATACACATTGCAAGGAGACACTACAGTAGTTGACATTTCATTTCACTTAATACATAAATAAAGTAGGGTGAAATTGTTTTAACAAAACAAGACATGCAGTCTTACACCATGTTCACACTGTACAAATCCGGTTTTTGGTCTATCTAGATTGTATCCAGATTGATTGAGGACTGCCAATTACCACATGAAATCCAATTTGATCCACATGATCTAGGGCACATTTGTGGGTGGTTTGAATCCGATGAGTTTTTTTGGTGGTCATGGTACAGTTTTAAAGCAGTCCAAAAACTGCAAACCTGGCAACCCTGAAGTCACGTCACCAGTGTGGTTGTAGTTGCTGTTTTGTTGGCACAGCAATCCAAGTAGATAGGCTTGTAGATAGATCTGATCTCTTACAAATAACAGTGTGGACAGTCATCTCAACAGATTTTTTTAGAATTTAAGAAATGTCTGAATGTACCGTAGTCTGAACATTAATTCTATACAGTTTGAGTGATCAAGTTGACGATACCTGTTGTTCATTATAAAACAAAACATTCAATCTGGGACGACACATCACATATTGATTCCCGTCACTTACCACTATGACCCTGCCCACCAGGTGTAGGACCCTTCACCTTCTTCCGAATTTGCTTCCTCTCCTCATCCCTGATCTTTCGCTCAGCTCCCTGTGAAGTAATATTTCCAACTTTAACCAAATAAAGGTTTGCATTCTGTGTAACTACTTGGAGTATAATATTTATTTGTTTCAAAACCATATAGTGTGTATATTATATATATACACACATACATATGTGTGTGTTAAGGCACTGGTTGTCTCCCTCATACACACCGTTATGAAACACTGTGCTAACCTTATCACAGAAGACCTTGATTTGGCAGTAGGCTCTGTGAATTGGTCTGTTGCTCCTGTTGTTATAGCTGTAAGTATCAATCTGAATCATCAGTGGAAGCCCTTTCACTCCCTTTTGAGAGGAGAAATCGGTGCTCAAACAGTTCACCGTGATGAACACCTACGAAAAGCAGAAAGAACAAGAGAGCATGCATGTGTAGGCATGGAGTTAGTGTTTTATTTTTGTTCTGTTTACCATCCACCTCCTTTACACCAAGTAACCAATCATTTAATAAATGTATTGTTCAATAACATGCATTACATAAGACATCTTACGTAAAACAGTTACACATTTTTCAATGTTTTTGATTGTTAAAAAGAACCATCAAATGGAATGTCCTTTGAACCCAAAATAACCTTTTTTGGCACTTTTTTTAAAGATTGTGCATAATAATTGTCCATTATTTAAATTAATCTGGATTAACTCCACTAAAGATGGTTCTTCAATGGTTCATTAGTAAAGAAAATAGTCCTACATAGAACCATGTAGACTCAAAGAACCTTCCATGTGGATAAAATGATGAAAGGGTTCTTCAGATTGATGAGGAATGTGTTGTAGATGGTTCTACAGAGAACCTTTTTAAAAATGCTTCTATGTAGCTCCAAAAAGGGATCTGCTATAGTTACAATGTCAAGCTTGCAATAATAGATTACCCTTTTTGGTGCTGTATAGAACCATTTTCAAAACGCTTCTATATACATTTGGAGGTGGTTTAAAATCTGATAAGATCAGATCCGTCTCAGCCACTCAAATCAGATTTCAAAGTGCCTTTTGTGCGACTTGCAATGCAATAAAGAACAACTACGTTAAATCCAGAGTGACTGAGATTCAAGAATCACGTCCCAAGTTGTCAGGTCTCAGAAAAAATCTCCAGAATATATCTAAATCATATTCCTTATCGATTTGAAGAACCATTTCACCATGCAAAGAACCCTGTTTTCTCTGAGAGTTCATGGTTCTATCTTTTTTTAAAGAGTGTAGTCTGAAGAAGACTAATGAACTAGTACAGTTACTGTCTGATCATGACTTCATGTGTTAATACACTGCTCAGAAGAAGTAATGGAACAATAATGTTCTTTAATGGTCTCCTCCCAGACTCAGATTAGGGCATCATTGAGCTTCTGGACCATCTGGGGTGCTATTTGGCAGCACTGTGAACTGCCTACACATTCTGGCCACAGACTGCTGGGCATGGTCCTGCACCAGCAGGAACCCAGGGCCCACTGGACCAGAGAAAGGTCTGACAATTATTTCTTCCTGGTGCCTAACAGCAGTCAGTTGGCTAGCAGATGGAGGTTTGTGTAACCCTTCAAGGATGTGTACAGCATCACTGATCCACTGCCAAACCAGAACATTCACCACACCGTCTACAGACTCTAACATCCAACATGCGTTAAGGGTGAACCTGTTCTCAACTGAATAAATCTCTACAAATCGATAGAACAGTAAGCTCTACTGGATGTTTTTTTTAGCCTAGCATACCTCTACCGATCGGTAGAGATGGCACAATCACATTGTGTTAAGTTCAACACCTCCAAGAAGAAGACGACTCATATATGCTCTACCAAACGGTTAAGCAGAGTGTTAAAGGGTTAAGAATTATTTACTAATTCTTGAGTGAACCACAAATCCACATTATCTGATGTAGTTTAATCTGATTTCTCCATTTGTTCCACTCCGTGAATTTTATATTCAAGAGTTAAAATTTAAGAGTTAACTGAGAGCCCAGACAGTTTTAGTATTAAATCTAAATTTGATTAGATGTGGGTGACTTAAAACTGAACAGTGGCTTTTGTTACATAACCTGCATTTCTGCTGGAGCTAGCGGTTTATTCAAATAAGCTGAACAACATTTGTTTGAAATGCTCACACCTGTATATAACCTTATGCCAACCTTTCAAGAGACACTGGAAAAACTGCTTTTGAGAGATGAAATGTGGGAAATCTTTTTGCCTGGAGTGAAAATATTTTCCCACCAACAGGCCTCTCGGCCTTCGTGTCTGTGCCTGTAGCTTTTGTTTAACAAGAAGGCTTATGGTGCAATATTGTGAGAACCACTTCTTTTCTCAGGGTCACATGATTTCAACAGGCATCAGTTAATAAACGACAAACAGGATCAAAACAACAGGCAACAATATGATGTATCTTTTTTTTTTGCATGCTCTAGTCAACATGTGTGAAGTGTGACTTCATACTAAAGCCAACAGTGATCATAACTGTGGTCCACAAAAAACCTGCATGAAGTGGGATCCACTGTCAGCACAACAAAAATGTCAATACTAAAGGGTCAAATGCTAATGCAAAAGTTTTTTCCATCAGTCATCAGAGGCTCACATGTCATCCATTTACTGATTTATCAGTGGTCCAGCAGCCTGGAGGGGACGTATGACATGATCAGATCTAACTCCAACTTCATCATGCAAAGGCTTTACTAAAACAACCTGGAAACAATAACATCAAATTGACTGATGTGAAGGATTTCCTGTTAATATGTCTTATTGGGTCTCATTCATTTCCCTCTTAGTTATCGTATGAAAAAATAGAGAGTTACTGTACATCCCTAAAAATAAAAGTTTATAAGTGCTTTTTTGGCTTGGCTTTCTTTAAACTACACACCTTCACATCTCGGTTTCAAAAGCAGCTCTTTAAAAAACCATCGACTGGTATGTTCCTTAAACCCCTTTTTGGAAGAGTTTTTAAAAATGTATAGAAGAAGCTATAGACTGCAGAAGACTAGTGAACTAGTGCTGTGACTGAATGAAAGTGATTTAATATATTTAAGCAATAATACATGAGACAGAGAGCTATAATATGAGATATTGGCACTGGTGTGAAGCGGTCATAGGCATGAGGCCACAGACCAGTACACCAGCCAATATCTCACAGTATAGCACCACCCTCAAGTGTATTATTGTGATTGTACCACAGTTCTGTTATCACTCTTTATTGTTCAATTTTAAGATAAAGAGGACAGAAAAAATACTACTTCTCAAAATTCTGCAAGGTAAACTAGCATGTGGCGGAGTAATACTTTAATAATACTTCAGTCAGAGTGTGGTTATAGTGCAATATCAGCACTCCTAGAACATCCCTCAGTCAATCAGATTAAAGGGTGGTATTATTATATCCTAGTACCTTTAACCACAATACACCAGCATGTCAGAAAATGACTACTCCAGAAGAACTACTGTATTGTTAAAATGATTAAGAGATCAGATCTGTATTAATTTGATTATACAAAATGTTTTACACCAAATCTATTCATGTGATCTTATACATTGTGGTTAGGGGGTATGCTTGTTATGGCTACACTTCATTGCCTCTATTGGAACTCTTACCTTAGCCTCTTCATTAATATCCCAGGTGAAAGAGACGGCATTGTATGCTATTTCCTCCAGATTCCCAATGGTGTTGAAGCACTCTTTGTAATCAGCTGTAAAGGAGTGGACCAGAAGGGAGAATGTGCTTTAGCAAACAGAAAGTTCACTGTTATAAACAATTCACAATTTATTAAGAGAAATGATTTAACTGTATGTTCATCACATTGGGAAGGTCATGGTATGCAAACATGGCAAATGTTTACTAAGACAGCAAGTCACAAGTTTCTACTTCTCCGAGACGGTGTCGACTTATGTGCACGTCTCAGTGCAGCCGTTAGAGATCAGGATTTGAATAGAAATGCTAGCTCAAGGCACTGTGGAAAAATCCCTGGATACTGTTATTCAAATCAAACATTTAAGGCATATCAGGTTCCAAACCCTCCCAAAATAAGCCATCCACTACATCTTGTAGGTCTCCCACCTGCTGTTGATGAGACCACTACAGCTATGGCATGACCTTATTTCTATTGTCTACCCGTTTCCCATCTGTGAGTAAAGGTGACAGATTTCACCGCCCAAAGCCTTCTACTAGTGTTGCATTTAACGGGATACAATGTGAAGGGAAGACAGAAGGTTACTGAATGAAGGTTGAACTGATGTAAAACAGTACACACATATTGGTTCGACAATAAAGGGGGTGGGATTCCCCTCGAATATTAACCCAATAGGTTAGAAATGGAGGACGTGCGCGCGCGCGCACACACACACACACACACACACACACACACACACACACACACACAGTGTGCACAATTAGGCAAGTGAGTATTTTGACCGTATTATCATTTTGAGGCATATTTTGTACCAGTAACTCCAAGTTGGATAAACTTGAATACTTAATGGATTTAAGCATATCAGGTGATGTGTTTATGTGTAGGGAGGGTGTGGCCTAAGGAGATCAACACCCTATTTCAAAGTGTGCATAATTATTAGGCCAAAAAAGAGATTTAACTGACTCGAACATGTTGAGAAAAAAAGACGTAAATTAACTGACAGGGATTTGAGAAGAATCAATCTTGAAGCTACCAGGAACCCATTAACTTCCAGTTCTGTCATGTTCCAGAACTGCAATCTTCCTGGAGTACCAAGAAGTACAAGATGTTCAGTGCTCAGAAACATGGCCAAGGTAAGAAAGGCTGAAACCCGACCACCACTGAACAAGACACATAAGCTGAAGCGTCTAGACTGGTCCAAAAAATATCTGAAGACAGATTTTTCAAAGGTTTTATGGACTGATGAAATGAGCGACTCTTGACGGACCAGATGGATGGGCTCATGGCTGGATCAGTAATCAGACACCAACAAGGTGGAGGTAGAGCAGTGGTATGGGCTGGCATCATTAAAGATGAGCTGGTCGGTCCTTTTCGGGTTGGAGATGGGCTCAAAATCAACCACCAAGCCTACTGCCAGTTTTAGAAGACACTTTCTTTAAGCAGTGATACAGGAAGAAGTCTGGATCTTTCAAAAAGACTGATTTTATGCAGGACAATGCTCCATCACATGCATCCAAGTACACCTCTGCATGGCTGGCCAGTAAAGGCATTAAAGATGAAAAATGTATGACGTGGCGCCCTTCCTCACCTGACCTGAACCCAATTGAGAACTTGTGGGCAGTTCTTAAACGGGAGATTTAGAGTGAAGGTAAACAGTACACCTCTCTAAACAGTGTCGGGGTGGTTGTGGTTGCTGCTGCACAAAAAGTTGATCGTCAACTGATCAAGAAACTGACAGATTCCATGAATGGAAGGCTTATCACCGTTATTGAGAAGAAGGGTGGCTGTATTGGTCACTGATCTTTTTTTATATGTCAGAAATGCTTATTGGAAGGATTTGAGTTGATTGTTTATAATTCTCACTTGAACAGATGAAAATAAAAAACTGATGCAAATGTGTGTTTTTCATTTAGCTGCATAATAATTCTGCACAGTAATAGTTTCCTAATAATTGTGCACATACATTCTCTAAAGAAAGCCCAAACTTCACTTTTATTTTCTGAAACATTCATGTTTGAGGTTTATTGACATTTTGGATTAACACTGTAGTTAGTGATTAATTAAAATAATCCTCTAAAAATAAGACTTGCCTAATAATTGTGCACAAAAGGTAGTGTAGCTTTCATATCTTCACTTTAAAACACATGAATGTTACAAGCTTTGAAGTTTGGTTGGTTCCTTCATAATGAAGTGTTCACACAGTGTACAGTGCTGAAGCATTTTAAAACAGTGCAAAGCAAAGGAAAAATTCCAAAATAAGAATTTACACATGTTCAGTGTGAGATATGACAGTGATGATATGCACATGTACTCCACACACACACACACACACACACACACACACACACACACACACACACACACACACACACACACACA
>BRDA01005411.1:49706-66456 GCA_036984385.1 Crenuchus spilurus | reverse complement strand
AAAAAAAAAAAAAAAAAAAAAAAAAAAAAAAAAAAAAAAACACCTCCCCCGACCCAAAATTTTGGTGAAAAAGGATGATCACCAATTTTTTTTTTACCTGGCCTAATGTATACAAACAATAATAATACATAATAAAAGAGAATGTAAAGAAATATACTGATTTATTAAGTGTATTTACAGTAAAGATCAGACGATCTTCTTCAGTGACATTTGTCTTTTTCGCCATACTTTCCTCAATTTCACTTGCAAGGCGCTTCAATACAGTCCTGTTTAAAGAGCTTTGTTTCTTCCTCCATTTCACAATGTTTATAAAACTGAGTGAGACACGTTTACACAGAGAAAAAGCAGAACCTCTTCTTCTCTGCAGTTTCAGCAGTGATCTCTGCATTCATGCTCTCTAGAGCCCCCTAGTGGCAGGTGGCAGAATCCCGTGGAATTAAACGGGATTAACTACGACACACTGAGATTATTCATGATTACATTTTTACCGTTTGACAGCCCTAATTTTAGCCATACGTCTGAAGACAATGTCACAAGTGTCTTACTTGGGTTACAGATTAAAAGAACAGTGTTCTCTTAGCATATTAAAGTAAATTTTGCATTTCATTTGGGAATCAGGGTTCTAGAGTCTGGAGAAAGCGTGGAGAGGCACAGAGTCCAGTGTGAAGTTTACACAGTCATGATTTGAGTTATAAACACATGAGCTCATACTGCTTCAACATTAAAAAACAAATATTTCTTAACAATATTCAAAATGTTTGGATGTATGACTGTATACTGAGCAGCACACACCTTTCACTGCAGCTTTATGCATCGCTACCACTCCAACAAAAGAGTATGCTGTTTCCAGTGGAAGTAGTACTGCAGTTTCTCTCTGCATCATCCAGATGTTTAAGAGCAATAGACAAACTGATACCGCCACATTACAGACTAGCCAAGCATGAAGATGAGTATATGTAACTGACTTTGAAGTTTGCTTTAGAATATCACGGTGCACTATGTTGAATTATGTTCCCCTCTGTTAGTTTCATTGAATCAGAGCCGATGTCAAAGACGTTTTGTGCTGACTGCTGTCTAGCTCACCGCTGGCGGGTGTCCATGTCATTTACAATAAAGCATTTAAGGTTTCGTGTCACCCCCTGAGCTCATGCTGGGTTTCAGCAGAATGAAAACACAGGGTCTTGTCAAGAAGAAACAAGCTGAGTGCACAATGAAGCCCTCTGAGTGCACTAACGCAGTCCACTCAGGAACTCGGGGGTCAGAGGTCATTTCTGCGCTCCTCTATGCTTGTATAGTCCAGGCTGAGTTCTTACCCACTGAATGGCACTCAGAGACATACAAAGAAAAGACTATTCTCTCTCTTCTAGAGAAAGTAGCGGAGATGGACATTTAACATTCCTGTAGTTCAGGCAGAGGACATGTTCATCCAGAATGAGAAGCAGTCAGCTTCCAGATGCTGGAGATGTGGAGAGTAGAGAAAAAAGACAGAAAGGTAGGCAAAGAAAGCACTTACTGATCACATATTGTCACTGTTGTATAAAACCCATGTACAGTCACGTGAATAACAAAGTGCATCCTCTTTAAATTCTGTGGTTTTACACACATCTGGTTCTTAGAAAGTCTACAGCCTTGGATGAACAAAAACACAATAGATTCCTGTTCTATTATAAATGTAACTAAAATGACGCCAAAATGGTGAAGGCATGTCGGAAAAAAAGTATGAAGGCCATGAATCAGTCAGGGTCTAAAAAAGTCTAAAATTCAAAACTGTAAATTTAAGCCCTTAAAAAGTCTTAAAAACGGCCAGATATCTATGCAAGGTCTTAAATTAAATGTATTAAAGTCTTACATTTTTACTTTTAATTCCAGAGAAACGTAGTCTAAATAAGTTAGTTTTGCTAACTTCTGCTAACGTTGACTAAATGCATCAGTGTAAATATACAGGGGTTAAACAATGAAACTGAAACAGCTGGTTTTAGACCACAATAATTGATTAGTAGGTGTAGGGTCTCCTTTTGTGGCCAATACAGCGTCAGTTCATCTTGGGAATGACATATACAAGTCCTGCACAGTGGTCAGAGGGATTTTAAGCCATTCTTCTTGCAGGATAGTGGTCAGGTCACTACGTGATGCTGGTGGAGGAAACTGTTTCCTGACTCGCTCCTCCAAAACACCCCAAAGTGGCTCAATAATATTTAGACACAAAGACTTGCTGTCTTGGTCACAGATGCGCCAGCAAGACGTGCAGCAACAATTTGTCCTCTTTTGAACTCTGGTATGTCACCATAATGTTGTGTGCATTGTAATATACTATATAACTGTGCTCTTACCTGCTAACTGAACCTTCACACTCTGCTCTTACTGGTGCAATGTGACATTAATGAAGATTGGCCACCAGACTGGTCCAATTTAGCCATGAAACCTCCCACACTAACATGACAGGTGCTTCAGTTTCATTGTCTAACCTCTGTAGTTCTGTTCTCTGTGTTTCTGGGGGGGTTACCGGTGTGGGGCGTTGTCATTAAACTACAAATCCCATAGTAACTGCATGATAACATGCCTGCAAATACCCTGTTAGCAACTTTCGTTGCTATATTTAGTTTTCAGACTTTTTTTTCCAAAAGAGCGACTAGCGACAAATCTAGACTTATCCCGGTGTTATTGGATGTGGCATTATGTTTGTTTCACAGTTGTGAGCGCGCATGGATGTGTTGAGCGAGCAAGATTTTTGCACGCACGTGAACTCAATATTATATACCAATCTCTCTTCTGCATGCTCAGCCTCTCTCTCTGGCTAATTGAGAATGGCATAAAGAATGAAGCATACAAAGACAAGCTTGCACAACTCAAAACCCTTGAAACTGAGATCGGTGATAATAAAGAAGAACTCTGACACGTGTAGGGTGAGGTTGTATTTAGACATGCTAGTGTTGTGTTGGTAAGGTTACTTGTGTTGAGAATGAATCTGTTCTAATATTAAATTAATCATTTTCTATAACTTAATTAATAAAAATAAAATTTTTTGAGAATATTTGAGATCATTAGAATGTTTCTGGCAATTTGTCGTGTTGGTCTCAAATTTCACTGAGAATGGTCTTAAAAGGTCTTAATAAAGACTTAAATTTAACTCACTGAAACCTGCAAGAACCCTGATCAATAGTGTGTGGACGCTAGAATAATTTGGTAGACTAGTTTGGGTTGACTCAATGGTTGCAAGGTGCTCTGGACCTGTGGCTGTGAAACAAGCCCAAATCATCACCCCTCCACCACCGTGCTTGACAGTTGGTATGAGGTGTTTGTGATTTGGCCAAAACATGGTGCTGTACATTAGGCCAAGTAAAAAAAAAAGAATTGGTGATCATCCCCGCCCGACCCTCTAAAAAGCACCCGACCTTTTTTTTTTTTTAACACAAAAAAACACGCCAAACACCCTAGTCTGGCCTAGAATCATTCAGATTTTGCATGCTTCCAATGATGTGATCCCAAATCAATTCTGCACATGTGCAGTACACTTCACTGTCAATACCAATGGCCGGTCGTTTTTGTGATGCAAATCATGGCTTTTGCAGTGGCCAGCATCGTAAAAACACTGCAGTCGGCCAATAAAATTCGTTTCATTTCCCTGTTATCTAATGAAATAAAATACAATGGATTATTTTAACTAACTGTAATATATTATAATAACTATTATCGCAGCGTGCGCGCAGACTCACACACACAGAGAAGCAGACGGAGGGCCGGTTCTATAAATAAGACAGAATAACTGACTAAGACACACATTAACGGTAACTTAACTAAAACACACTAAAAATAACTCATAGAGACTAGACTACAACTAACAATCATTACACATACAAAAATCTCCTCTTAAAGACCCCAAATAATTACAAAATAGACCCCATAAACACACAAGAGAACTTTATGCAAATACCGTACGACACGCAGCCATTTGATTGGCCGACACCCCCAAGAGCCGCCACAATACTTTTCTACCATCAAAAAAAAAAACACCTCCTTCCGGACCCAAAATTTTGGTGAAAAAGGATGATCACCGATTTTTTTTTTTTACTTGGCCTTATGGCCAAACATCTCTACTCTGGTCTTGTCTGTCCTAAAGATATTAACCCAGAAGTCTTGTGGTTTGTTCAGATGTAGCTTTCCAAACTTAATCCATGCTGCCTTGTTCTTTTTAGAAAGAAGTCTTTCTCCTGGCAATCTTTCCACACAGTGTACTGTTATGAACTTGAACGTTTAACATGCTGATGACAATAGCGTCTCTAGCTCTGTTTTTTTGTTTGTTTGTTTTTGTTTTGCATGGTCTGACCTGGGACATCCACTCTTGGGAATATTGACGGCTATCTTGAATGTTTTGCACTTGTGCATAATCTTTCTCACTGTGAAATGATGGACTTCTAGTAGTTTGGAAACTGCATTATAACCCTTCCCAGATTGATGGGCAGCAACAGTAGCTTCTCTAAGATCATAGCTGATGTTTTTCCTGCTTGGCATTGTGTTAACACACTCCTGACTGCTCCAGACCAGCAAACTGCCAAAACGTCTGCTTTTATAGAGGTGATGAACAGTTAATCAAGGCAGTTTGTATAGCATACCTGGCTGTTATCCTGCTTAATTTATGCAGAAGCAGTAAGGGTGTGCTTAATTTTTCACACTGCTTCTGCATTTTTGGCCTAGTTGTTGTTACATAAACTTGTGTAATTTATTCATATGTTTGTTATTCATCTGAAGTTGTGTTTACCTCATTTTAAGACCTGCTAAGGACCAGAAGGTGTACTTTGTTTTTCAAATATCTAAATGTAATTTTCTGAAGGTGCCTGCTGGTATCTGGCACCAGGATGTTACCAACAATTCCTTAAAGACCTGATACGTGGAGCAACTATGGATTTGGCTTGTTCTAGCCTGTCCCGCAGATGCTCAGTTGGTAGGACATCTGGGAATATTGAGGCCCAAATGATCCGGCCATAACAATTTGGCCCTTGTCAGATCTTGACATGGTACATTTCTCCCTTGTATAAAACACAGACTATACGACCTGTTTGCTTGTAATATATGCAGTATATGCTAATATATGACCTTCACATATGCTGTTGCTATGAGATGATCAAGTTATTAGCTTCATCTATAAATAGTCATAATGTTTTGCCTCTGTATTTCAGTGTTGTTGCATGAGCAATGTTTTAGTATTTAACTTGCCCTAGGGCTGAAAAGACACACCAGAATATTGAATTGAAGCAAAGTGTGCTGTTACAGGTTGTGTAGGTATTTCGTTTCTTTAGGGTTTGGGTTTATTTATCACAGCTGTTCATCAAATGAAGGCACTTGTGGATTACCCAGATCCTTCTGCGAGGAACACTTTTTCATTTATTGTACAAGCTAAAGTTACTGAACATCTGTTCTGAAACAGTGCTTAAGCAGAGGTGTAAATTTTGCCTTGTGGTAGATATAAAGCTGTTAACAAGCTCTTGAACATATTTGGATGTTGGTATATTAAAACTGGGACATTTTAATACTGTTTATGGCTTTTTTATGGGATAATGGTCTTATTTTTATGTAAAAATTGAGTGAAGAGGCAGGTCTTAGTTTTATCATTTCTTATTTAATGAGGAGATAAAGATTTGATTTAGTACAGCAGGGGGATGAGGTCAAATATGCTACGTTTCTTATATGTGATTGATATTTTGAAATGGACTGCATCTATATGTTAGGAGGCTAACAAAGTATACAGAGTATACAAAGTGGTTAGTGGAGGTGATAAAATAGACAATGAGTGTAGACACAAGTTGTGTGTACCTAATGAAGTGGCCAGTGACTATATGTATGTATCTCGGTATACATACTTTATATGGTACATACACATAAGTCTGCTGCAGCTTTTGGCTCAACAAATGCTGCTTTAGGCTAGATTTTGCAAGGCATTCTGTACATTTGCACTTACGTATAGTCACTACTGGAGACTGTGCTAGTAGCTGTCTAGTCTGCTAGGTAAAATAGTTCCCTAAGACACATCTCAGTCTCTGTCCCTAATATGCTAAGAAAAAATGAAGAATTTCAGCTGGTATGTCACCCAGTACTCTTTCTTTCTCTTAACATTATCTTAACGTTAGCATTATATGAGCATTTTTACTATTGTATATTGTCAACTTTTTCACTATTGTACTATGTCAACCCACATCCTGGCTTTAGTTGTTTTACACAGTGGTACACATTTATGGGTAATTCAGTTGCACAAGTGTGCTACAGAAATTGTTTAGATGGTATCAGTCTGTAATACAGGCTCTGATACCAGTACAGTACCAATATGGCAGAACACTACTTCCAATAATCTCATATCACATTTGTTGCCCTTTTCTCTGCCTCATTTTCTTCCAGAGGTTAGTCTCTGACAATTCTCAGCTGCTTTTTATCTCCACGTATCTGTGAACCTATTAACTGTAGCTGGTTGCATCTTTTAGAGCTGATGTTCATACAAATTCATGGGGACACCAGAAGGCTGGGTGGTGGGTGTGAATCGTATACATTTTTTAAACCATCTAAAAACACCAGCTGCTCTTTGTATTATGTGAACATTTCACAATAAATGGACCGATAGTTTTTGTAAGACCTTACAATAGATATCATTAGATGTTTAAAGATGAGCAAAGCAGCCAAGTGAACAGGCTGAACTTTTCAGTAAAATATTTAGAGGTCAAGAAAAAACTGATTTTTAGGACTGGAGACAAATATTGAACTAATCAGATTTTTGTTGGATATTTATTTTCTTGGAATTTTGCTAGGAACCACCCAGCGATGAATTGGCACCCTGTCCTGGGCTTGGCTAGGATAGTCTGTAATGCCCTGTGCCCGTGAAGGGGTAGGGGACTCACCTTAAGCCTGATCAGGATTAAGATAATGAATTTGTAGGAGCCATGTCAGGTTTATGTGTTTATGATTTTTGTGTGTATATTAGGGACAGCTTAGAAGCAGCACTAGAAAGCAAACTTCAGTAGGTGATGGCTCTGATTACAGTAGTCAGGTATGATAGAAAATATATTGCAGTGGCCATAACATACACTTCTGCCAAAAAATCTCAGAAGATGTATGGCCTAGGTGGAGCCACCCCTTGTGCAACAGGACCGGGACCGGCCTGGTGGAGGTGGGGAGGAAGTAGGAAGACGATACGTCAGCACCTGCAATCAATAGAGCAGAAACAAAATACTTCCTTTTAAAGTTGAGTAGTAACTTTTGATTGGCCAGGAAGCCCAATGAATTAGTGATGTATTACTGGCTTAGATAGGTTTTTAATTTCAGAACTTTTGCTTCTGCTTTCATTTCTTAAAGCAGTCACAAAGCACAGAATGTTATAATATAATTAGTTTGGAATTTATGTGCTGAATCATAATAGTTTCATATCTGGATGTAAGCATTTATGTCATCACTTCGGGTTGTACTATTTTGCTCAAGGTAAAGTTTATATATAGAATTCTGTAATCCGTGAGACAATGGTTTTGACAATGGTTTACTGGATGTACATAAAGAACATTCTTAATAAATCACCTGAATGCTGTAAGTAATAGCTTTTGTTTGATGGTGTAAATAACTTGCAAAACTTATATTGCTGTCTGTTGTCCAGTCACGATGATGAAGCTGCTTCTATCCACTGTTAATACAGTCATGTTACATATGATAAAAACCTGTGCGCACCTGGAATAAAATAAAATTATTCATTGTGGATTTCTGCCCAAAATTGTATTTAGGACAGCCCTTATGTACAGTACCAGGCAAAAGTTTGGACACTTTCTGGACATTTGGTGGTTTTTCATTATTTAAAAATGATCTGCATTGTAGATTAATACTAAACTCATCCAAACTATGGGAAAACCAGGCCAAAGTATTTTTTTTTTAAATATGAGATACATGCATATTTTGATAGATTACTCTTAAAGAAGTCATCACACAAAATTTCAGCTGAATATCTCTTATACTTTCAGAGATAGAGCATTCTGAGGCATAGCATACTGAACCTCAACTCAATTTGTGTTTGATGGTATTTGTGTCACAAGACATTAATACATCAAAAACACTTAAAACAATCCAAACAAATCCAAATCTACCAGAAATTAATGAGACGCTACAGTCGCTCTGTTTACATCAGCTGAAGACATCTGACCTGCTCACGTTTGATGGATGGATACATGAGCTCAAACACATTTATACAGTGAAGAGAAGTAGTTCAGGAGCCAAATGACATCCAACAAGCTTGTGTACCTCCGTGGTAGAAGTAGTACTACATCCGGATTTGAGGGGTCAGAGAGATCGGTTTTTCAGGTACAATCTGCAAATTTGCTGAATGACTTGATGCACAAAATCAACTTTTTTTGGTGAATTTAAGTTTTGTTTTTGATACAAACATGTACTACGATAGATATTTGAGACTATTATCTTTCATTTACAGCAATAAAACCAAGCAGCTAATTTTTGTCTGAATTTTTGTGACAGGCTGAACATCACGATATCTTAATAAGTTACCCAGCGACTTTGGCCGGGTCACATTTAGTAAACAAACCAGAATATGTTTATATTTGACATTCTTCACAGTAGGCACCTCTTGCTCAGCTTTCTTGGCATTTTCTCAGTCAGCTTTATGAGGTAGTCACCTGGAATGGCTTTCAGTTAACAGCTGTGCCTCGTCAAGAGTTCATGACTTACATTTCTTGCCTCTTAATGTGTTTGAGACATCAGTTGTGTGTCTACTTTGAAGTAAAATCTAAAACATGTTTTGGTTTGTTTACCACTTTTAAGTTTACTACATGATTCCTTGTGTTCCTTCATAGTCTACAGTATTAATTTACAATGAAGAAAAAAAATTGCACGAGAAGGTGTATCCAAACATTTGACTGGTAGTGTATTCTCATAACAAACAAATTTGGACAAATAGCCATTTTATCAGCGTACTGAAGATACTGGAAGTCTCTATTGTCTATATGTATAAGTCTGTGACCAGTTTCCCAGCATTGTCAGTGGGCATTTTAAGTGGTATTTTACTGGTTAATTGGTTTTAACGGAGACGGAAACATCTAAAGTCTCATATAGCAGTTCTGGAAGACCTCCCTGCCTGAAATGTCTCTCTGAGCCAAACTCAGAAGAGAAAACTTCTTAGCTGAGTTCATCCCTCAGAAGCAATGTCCGCGTTGTCCTTTATTACCCCAACCATTGTCAACAAGAGACTTTCCCATTTCCTCTTTCCCTTTCAGCACTGATGGATGCTCTTAAGAAAAGAGCCGCAGTGGCAGGAGTCTTTTAGGACAGTGTGAAACTTTCAGCAGACTTTTTGCCCTAAATATCTCCGCGGCTGAATGTTCATCTGGAAAGGCCTGGATTTTATATAGACAGGCTGCATCCACAGTGGCTGTAGAACAGTATTCAGGAGGGAGTGAATAGACTGTGACCAGACAGCAAACCAACAGCATGTACTGTCCTAATTCAGACTTTTTACTAACTGTAGCAAATCCATTCATCACACCTTAAAACTTCTAAACAGTTCAATTATTTCTGTCTGAAAAAATCGACTTGTAAATCTTAAGTTTTGATCAATATCCTAATGTTTGTAACATTAATTTAGCTTTAAACAAATGAGTACATCAATGCCATAATATATACAGTAATCCATCTACTGTGTGTGTCTATATTGATGTGTTATGTATGTATGTATGCATGAAATAACTGAATTTAGTGAATATCTAAATGGCTTTTGTTGAGGAATCGAGTGTGAGAACTGGGAATTCAGTTCAATCTTAAATTTTTTATAGATATTTTACACTCATAGTTTTTTTTAGTAAGAAACACTAAAAATGTTAGGTTAAACAGTAAATTACAGAGGTAGTAGCCCTGGTGCAGAGTCACTGCTTGCTCTTCAGTAGTATTAATTTTCAGTTGCCAAATGTAAATTTAGTAAGTCACACTGTGGGTGCCATGTTTGTATTTACGCTGCCCTGTGTTTTCACCCTTTGGGAGAAGTGTCTCAGACTGTATATTAATTTAAGGGCCCGTTATGTAAAATTCAGAAGCACAGGTTCTTGCTACTATGCCTTTAAGGTTGACTGGTATATTTAAATGTGTTTGGTTGACTAGTCTGTATTGTGAAAGTGAAAATGAAAGTGCAGACTCATTAAGTGATGTGAGGAATTTGAATTCTGCATGCCCATCCATGCAGTGAAACACACACACACATTTTGTCCAGACTGGTTGGCAGCCCCATTGGTGCTTGAGGAGCAGTTATTTGCCAATTATACTTCAGACATTGGGCGGCACGGTGGCTTAGTGTTCAGCCCGTAAACCTCTCAGTGCTGAGGTCTTGGGTTCAAGTCCCCATCTGGGTGGAGTTGCTATGTTCTCCCTGTGTCTGCATGGGCTTCCTCCCACAGTCCAAAAAGATGGAGATCAGGTGAAATTACACTAAATGACCCTGGTGTGTGTGAATGAATGTGTCTATGTATGCCCAAATATAGTTTGGCACTCTGTCCTGGGTGATGCCCTTAGCCCTCAATGCAGTCCTCCAGGTTGACGGTCGTTTCCGGTTCACGCTGTACGTGACTGGCTGCCGCTTTATGCCAGAGTGTGTGGTTGAGTTTTAAGTGTGTAAAAGGATTGTGTTGATTATAAAGCATCTTTGGATTTTAGAAAGATGCTACATAAGTGTAACATTCATAAGAGCAAATCTGAAACGTTCAATCATCTATAGTAGCTTGGAGATGTTTTTTTGGGTGTTAGTAAAGATTGCACATATTTTTACACACACTAAGCTTTCCCACTTCAGGGTCTCTATGTTTTACAGATGTATTCATCCTGTGCAGTTAAAGGATCAGCTAAACAATGTTGGATGTGGGCAATTTTTTCTGACTTATAATAGGCAAAACTCTGAATATATGTTCCATCTCGTCATGATTTTTTACTTGGAGATGGGAAATAACAATATCCCCTTTGAGCAGTAAACTGAACAGGTATTTTTTCTGCTCTTTCTAAATCAGAAAAGAAAGAGGGGAGAGGATTTTACCACTTTTTTCTGGAGATGGTGTAATTGTATTTTCAATGAAAATTGATCAAGAGTACATTTTCAATGTGCACTGGGGCTGAGGAATTGATTTTTTGTGCCGGGGTTTTTCCTTGCTTTGAGTCAGCTGTGATAAATTCTATCCTATAGCTTTGTTCTGTTTTTGTTTACCTGCTTTCTCTTTATCCAAAACAACCGCACACAAGGCTCGACTCATCTTAAGTGCAGCTTGTGGAAAATATTTGCTTGGAAATCACCGACATTCAGCAACAGTGTTATATTCTAAAGAAATACAACCACTTCTTGAAAATGTTGTTTATTTACTCATTTATTTAACTTGACACAATCATTTCTGCACTTGAAGTTGCTGCAGTTTCAATTCAGAAGTATTCTTCAGTTTACCATTTGTCCGGTCAACCAAGGCTGGTTTTTGCATTTTTTTTTCTTTTGCCAATTTTGTCCACTTCCCAATGTGGTAGTAGCTAATTAACACATCCCATCCACTAGGGGGCTCTCCCCATCACTTTGCACTGTTCCTGACTCTAGGAGGGTGAAGACATGCTGTGTGTGATGCAGCCACCACCTCTTTTCTAACTACCGCTAACTACACCATCACTGGGGAGCCAAAGCGCTCAGAGGAAAGCGCAGGAATCCCAGCTCCGAATGGACCAATCAGTAGACACCTGAGCCAGTGGACATTGTAATGTGTGAGTGATAGAGAGAGTGAGAGCGCCATCCACTTGCCCAGAGAGAGCACTGCCAATTTTGCTCTCTTGGGCCCCAGCTGTTGATGGCAAACAGCATGACCAGGATTCTAGGTCGTGATCCTCTGGTCATAGTGTCAGCGTCTTAGCCTGCTGAGCCACTGGATTTTGTTTTCTTAGCCTTTTTCAGATTAGCGTAGTTCATCAGAGGATGTTTGAAATGAAATTGTCTTCTCAGTGATGAAAGTCGTAGATCTGGTCAGCACTAAAATGACTAAAGTGATGTGAATGTGAAGGAAACATGTAATTTAGTGCATGGTTTTATGTTTATGTTAACAAGTTTGAGTGACAGGTTTGTGAGTGACCATATACAGTATGTACAGTATATAGTTTTCCATTGGAAGTGCACTTTGGAAGAATTTCATGGGATTGAAGTTCAAGTACAGATTACATAATCAGCAGTGATTTCTGCACTCACCCTTTATGCCTGGAGATTTCCACTGACTCCCTGAACCTTTTCATGATATTATGGACTGAAGATGGTGAAAGACATCAATTCTTTGCAGTATTGTGTTTGAACTGACACGTTTCTCATTTATACTCAGTCTTGATGATCTTATCAGTCTTATTTTGCCTTTGCCCCAACATTTTAAGTGCGTTGCAGGCATTTGTTTATATTTAAGTCTTTGAACACACTGCAGAATAATTTCTTTTTTTCTTTTGTCTGTTAACTAAATTAACAAATTACAGATTTCGGTTTTTATTGCATTGTAGAAAGTGTCCCAACTTTTCTGGAAATATTTGTAGATGAACTTGACACAAAGGGAAATTTATCAATACCAAAAATTTTTTCTGTAGTCCCACCTCAGTTCCTCTCCCAGTATGTATCACTCTGTGTGATGTGACCACTGCTTCAGTCTGTACTGAGATGAGATTGGTGATATTGACAGGCCAAAAGAGGTGTCATCTGTGTTTGGCGTTTCATGCATGTGTGTTTCAACAGCAGGAGGTCAGTCAGTTAGGGACATAAACTGTGCTTGGCTGACCTGCTTTGTGGTCTGACAAATAAAAAAAAAAATGGTTAAGTTAACTGCAGGAGCACAGTGATTGCAGCAGTCTTTTTAACAGTGTGATATTTCTACCCCCCACAGCTGCACTCTGATAGGGACAGAGAAGACGGAAACATTAAATACGTACTCACTGGAGAGGGAGCGGGCACCATTTTCGTAATTGACGAAAACTCTGGCGACCTCCATGCCACCCGGAGGCTGGACCGCGAGGAGAAAGCTTTCTACACACTCAGCGCTAAAGCCGTGGACAAGCTAACGGGCCAATTTCTGGAGGGACCATCACAGTTCACCATCAAAATCCATGACATCAATGACAACGAGCCAAAATTCACCAAAGACCCCTACGTTGCCTCTGTCCAGGAGATGGCTGACATAGGTGAGTCATTATGGGTTGATGCTCTTATTCAGCATTTGTTTGTGAAAATATAAAATGGGGACACTATATATCCAAATGTTTGTGGACACCACTTCTAATAAATGAATTCAGTTTAAGTTGCACCCATTGCTGATACAGATGTGCAGATGCACTCAGTTTGTCTAGTCCCTGTAGAGAAATATGGCTAATAGAATAAGGCTAAACATTAACCTACTGGCACCTTGTCTATGTACACGAGGAAGAACTTGACTTTTAAAATAAATGAGGATAGCTGCAAACATCTGACAACTCTTTAGCAACCCTGTCATTCTTAGCTGTAAAACAAAAATCGGCACGGTGAAGTAAACTATTAGTTTCACAGCTAAGCTAACAGATTGAGTGCACTGCTGCTGGTTTGATTTTTTTAAATACCGAGACTTCAGGTACTTATGCTGTCACTCAGGTAGCAAGTGTGAGCAGAGGGGGATGTCAGTGTTGTGTGGATTTTATGAAACAGTCATTATCAAAAATACATTAAAAAAATACCTGCGTACTTTTTGACAGCTGTCTTGCAACTCCCAGACTGAGAACCAGTGGTTTATTACACAGTGAGATCTGTGATTGCTTCACGTGTATGTCTAGATTATAAAACATAACAGTGGTTTAGAAATGGATGTTTACTAGAGTTATGTAATCTGTTTATTTTATTTGCATCTTGACACTTACAGTTTTAAAATTCACATTTAAATATTCATCCAACAAACAAGGGTATCATTTGAATTTCATTTCTTAGTGTAGGTGACAGCTCTAATTTAAATATACAAATATTCAATCTCTTGAATATGCATTTTAACATTTAAATATTAAAACAAGTCTGCAAAAAAGTTATGCATTATAATCCATGCAAACTGCACACTAATGAGTGAATGCCTGTTAAGTGAGTAAGGTCAATTTTAATAGTTTTTTTTTAGATAAAGTTTTAAAGACGTCAGTAAGAAACTAAATAAATTGTGGAATTATGTTATTATGTTTGATTAAGTTTTGTTTTTGATTAAAGATTCTGTATTTATGTAGTTATGTGAGCTATTATTCTGCAGGTCAGTTGAGTGAAGTGCTAAGGAATAAATTGTTGTCAAGTAAAGTGTTCTTGCAGGAGACAATTTAGAAATATGCAAAAAATATTTTTAAAATCATTTACTGAGATCTTTAGGAAGTAGAAGCTTTTTAGCATTGTCTGATCAATGTATAAAAAGCCTCATCTGCTTCCACTTCATTCTATGAAGGTGAGTCAAAATGATCAGCAATTTAGTGATATTAAAACTTATTTTTGCTGCAATGTCTTATTAACACTATTAAGTAGCTGTTTGCATAATAACTGCTGTGCAGGTTTGAGCATGTTGCATCAGTTCATTTATGACAAAACAAAAAATGGCCGCCACATTTATGATTTGCACAAAAGAAGAGCAGCGTGCAGTGATGCATTGCAGATGTGTTTGGACAACAGCATTCAAAATGTGGAGCGATACTGTAAGGAAGGTGAATGTTTGTTTAAAAGAATCATTACTGGTGATGAGACATAGAAGCAGAACTGTAAGCTCAGATAAAACTAATGCTGTGGCGCTCAATAGCATTTACCTAAGCCAGTTCATCCATTCATTTGGCTTCTTGGCCAATCACGAGCTACTACTCAACTTTGAAAGGAAGTAATTTGCCTCCGTTCTATCGATCACAGGCACTGACACATCGTCGTCATCCAGCTTCCTCTCCATCACCACCAGGTTGGCCCCGGTCCTGTTGCCCATGGGGGTGGCTCCGCCTCTACCATCCATCTGTCTGGCAGTGTCTGCTCTAGACCGAATGCTGCAGACCTGTGCTACAGCCGGGGCCTACGCCAAAGACCCTAATAATAATTAACCTCTCCGCCAAAACCCTCTTCTGAGTTTTGATGAAGAGGTGAAGACGTTGGTGCATTTGTGGCTCACAGCTCAGCCAAAAACATGTTTTAATGAGGGAATATAAAAGCGTGTTGATAGATGGACGAAGTGTGTTGAAAAGCAGGCATATTATGTCCAAAAAATCATATTTTTGTGTTTTCTGAAAACATCAGACAGAGTGTGGATCGTTTTTGAATCACTCTCATATGTTTAAAGAACACTTTCCAACTTTGTGTGTTTGTGCAGGCGATTGGGGAGTATCCCCGTCTGTCTGAGTCAGCGGGGACAATCTTTCATCACATGACACTGCTTGTCCCTCTGTAGCTTTCTAGAAAGTCAATTTCCTCGGCTAAGTTAATTATTCTGAAGTTGAATTGAGTGGATACTGGCTGATCTTTGCACAATGACAAAGCAAGCAAGCCATGTGTGAGCTGATAGTGGAAGCAGAGAGAGTAATGAGTATTCACAACGTATAAATATATATCCCCTCCTGCTCAGTTTAAAGGGATTAAAGAGCTTATCACAGAGGCAAATGCTAAAGAGGGTCAGTGCGGCTTTATCAATCATAATAATTAAAGTGCGTGTAAGAGAGATTGACTTCTGAAATTAGCGGCTCACCACCAGTAATTCTTCTGTTCACGGTCGTAACACTGTTGACTTGTTAGCTTTCTTTTCTTTTAAGTGAAAGCCCTTGATTTGGTCTGTTTCTTCAGCTAAATCCTACTGGCTTATTGGAGGTTTGAGGGACTAACCAATGGCCATTTATTTCCATTCATTTCTGGATTGGCACTAGGGAAAAGGACCTTGCAGGGTTTCAGGTGCTCCCACAGTATGTTAGTTTGTACGGCAGGGAGATATAGCAAATATTTCTGATAGAACTGTGAATTTATTTTTTAGATAATTAGACAACATTGTCAAAACATTGTCATTGTTTCCAGAGGACTATGGTAGTCACATTACTCCTTAAAGAGGAAAATTCTATTGCTCAAATGTTTTTGTTTGATGGTTTAGGAGACATATTGGAAATAAGTTATTCATGCATCAAAACTGAGAAGACTCTTAGTCTTGGATAATATGTGGTTATTCACATTAAGATTTGTCAAGTTGTTGACAGTGAGCTTATAGGTTTTAATACGGCTCTTTACTTTCCATCATGTGATGTAAAAATAATTTGGATATATTAGAATATTGGAACAACCTCAATAAACACTATTAATCACTAGAATAGGAGATATTAGTCCATAAACAACCTCAATAAACACTATTAATCACTAGAATAGGAGATATTAGTCCATAAACAACCTCAATAAACACTATTAATCACTTGAAAAGGAAATATTAGTCCATAAACAACCTCAATAAACACTATTAATCACTAGAGTAGGAGATATTAGTCCATAAACAACCTCAATAAACACTATTAATCACTAGAACAGGAGATATTAATCTATAAACAACCTCAATAAACACTATTAATCACTAGAATACGAAATATTAGTCCATAAACAACCTCAATAAACACTATTAATAACTAGAATAGGAGATATTAGTCAGTAAACAACCTCAATAAACAATTTTAATCACTAGAATAGGAGATATTAGTCCATAAACAACCTCAATAAACACTATTAATCACTAGAATA
>BRDA01005411.1:0-18906 GCA_036984385.1 Crenuchus spilurus | reverse complement strand
ATAAAATATTGACATTTGCCATCTCCACATCATTGCATTCAGGTTTTATTCACAATTTGTTTAGTGTCCCAACTTTTTTGGAATCCGGTTTGTAAATTTGCAGTGTTTCTATAGTAATGATTCTGTAGGGCAGGTACGGTGCCTCTGAATGACTCACCTGTATGTTTTCACATCACTATGAAGCCTCTTTGTCTTTCAGAGGATCCAAACAGTCAGTGCCTCAGATGCTGACCAGCCAGTCGGAGGTCACAGGTTCTTCTTCAGTTTGGCACCTGAAGCTTCCATCAATGCCAACTTCACTGTCAGAGACAACAAAGGTGACACACTAATGTGAAGCAGTTATTCACTGTTTTAGAGATGCAACAAAAGTTCAGTCTATAAAACTATTCCCTCGTTATGTATCTTCTCTTTCACAGCAGACAGCACCATGTTTATTGTTCTAGTTGCATGATGACATGTGTTTAATGCATTAGTGATTAACAGGAATGATTAATTTTCTATTACCATATAACATCAGTACACCCTAATAAATGACATTTCTATTATGCAAAATTACAATAACTGTTATAAAATTAACATAATGGAATGAATTACTGAAAACTCACAGGTGCAGAACAGACAGGCTTAGTCGAATGCCAGTCAAACAACACGCTCCATCATGCTGCGTTTAGCTGATTTCCAATCTTGCGTAAATTCACAGCAAAACAAAACAGCTTTGACAATGAGAGTCTGAACTTTACAGGCGTCGAGCTCACATTATGAACTGCACTACCAATAATTACACTTCATATATTGTCATGTTAACTGTCTTGAGAGTTGATGATGTTTTCATTTGATCATAATTCTTTTTTTCACACTTTCACTTTGTTCATTAATGGTCAGGACCAACACAGACCAGGTATTGTTTGGGTGGCACTGCTGTGGTAGTAATGAGTGGATTGGATACAGCAGAGCTTCTGTAGATTTTATAAATTGTGTCCACTCAGTGTCCACTCAGTTAGAAACATCTAAATAACACCTGCTTTGTGGTGGTTCTGATCATTGAAGAACAAGGTGAAAGGAGGCAAATGAACACAGAAACAGACGGACTACAGTCTGTAATTTCTGTACATTTAGTGGTTTTTCATTATTTAAAAATGATCTGTATTGTATATTAATACTAAAGTCTAAACTATGAATAAACACATCTGTAATTATTTAGTAAACAAACAAGTAAACAAACCAGAATATGTTTATATTTGACATTCTTCACAGTAGGCACCTCTTGCTTAGATGCAGCTTTCTTGGCATTTTCTCAGTCAGCTTTATGAGGTAGTCACCTGGAATGGCTTTCAGTTAACAGCTGTGTCTTGTCAAGAGTTCATGACTTGCATTTCTTGCTTCTTAATGTGTTTGAGACATCAGTTGTGTGTCTACTTTGAAGTAAAATCTAAAACATGTTTTGGTTTGTTTATCACTTTTAAGTTTACTACATGATCCCTTATGTGTTCACTCAGAGTCTGGATGACTTCAGTGTTTATAATGTAGGAAAACAATAAAAACATTGAATGAGAGGGTGTGTCCAGGTGGGTTTTGACTGATTAAATGGAGTGTATATACTAGGAGGTGGTGTTAATATAATGGCTGATTTTGTCTCAAAAGAGCTTCTGAAGTAAATGTACAGATGTACATGAAAATGTTTGTGTTCATAAATTCATTAAAAATGGTAATATAAAAATGTAACTAATATAAAATATTGTATATTATTTACAATAATTTTTTTTTGTTTTTGTCCAATTAGAAACCATTAAGAACCCATTAAAAATGCAGAAACACTTTGATAAGGCAGCATCTAAACGATTGGATCTGTCCATGGATATAATGGAGTTTAGCTGATTTATTGTACAGCCGCAGAAAATGTAAAGACGTAAGTGTGCAGACATAGTCATCCTCAGTGGAAATAACTGGCCTGCTTTCAGTGGCCACATTGCAGTGCGAGTTTGAAATCTGATTAGTGTCTCTTTGCTGAAAAGATGTTCAAAGGATGTGTTGGGTTCTGCAGCTGGACATTTCTGTTGGGGAAATAAATTGAGCTCCGCTGCGGCTGTGAGTAGATGTTGACCTCATTTGGGGTGAAGTAAAGATTAGAATCAGGCAAACTGCTGCATGCTTGTCTGTCTGAATTGGCTGCTGTCAAACATCTTCCTTTATTTATTATGTATTGTGCTGAGGATTCCCAGGCAGATTATCATGTTGCCTCCCTTCAGCAGATCAAGGCCTGAAAGCAGAGGCTCGGCTGTTTAAGGCAGCTTCGTATTTCACAACTAAGATGTTGTATAAAGTATATTTAAAAGTATGAAATCGATGATCTACAACATCACAAGCTCAATAATTACTAGGAGGTTATAAAGAATGTTCAGAATGATGGATAGAGAGACTGAAATGACTGCGTAGCATCAATAATTAATATCTCAGTTTATGAGTCTGGGGTGGTTTGACTGCTGATGTTAATGTATAGATTAAGAGCCGTAAATGTCTTTATGCTATTAGAAGTACAATAAAGCCTAAGTTTGTATATCCGCAGTGTAGGATATACAACACTCATCTTTTCTGTCTCCAGGATGTTCTGTCCTCCACTCATGTCACCTTGTCATGACAGATTTGTATGTAACTTTAACATGAATACAAATCTGGATAAGATTAATCAATTTAGCCAATGTGATTTTTCACAAAACAGAATTTGACCACTGCAGTTAACTCATTTGTGCAGTGAAACACACACACACACACACACACACACTAGTCTGTGAGAATTTGTGCCCGAAGCGGTGGGCAGCCCTTATCCACCGGCGCCCAGGGAGCAGTTAGGGAGTTAGGTGCCTTGCTCAAGGGCACTTCAGTCATGTTCTGTCTGGGGATCAAACCAGCAACCTTCTGGTCACAAGTCCAGATCCTTACCACCTTACCATTACATTCACATTGAGCTGATCATTTAAAGGGGTCCAGGTGCAGTGCTGTGGTTGGGGCCCAAGCTGTAGTGTAGTAGAGGGTGAGTGGACTGACCTGAGTGACCTGATTAATTAGGGCATAGGGATGTACCACTTTGGGAGAGGGGACAATGAGTTACTCAAGATAAAAGGAATAAATGACATACGACTGTACAACATTGGTTAGGGTGGACCTTTTTGGCTTCGGTGGGGGGGTGCAAACGCACCCCACACACCCCACTTGGCTACAGGCCTGACTAGGCCATGGCTGCCCCCAGTTCATCTTAGCAGTTTTATGACCAACTTTAAGAACACAAGTTTTATGAGTGTTTCCCAAAAACCTTTTTAGTCTCCAAAATTGCAAACAAGTTATAAGTATTTGTTTAACTCTGCAGCTAAAGCTACACACTACCCCATGATACACACAACAGAGGTCTCTGTAACCCTACAAACATACTAATTCTACAGTAATACAGTACCTCTGATTTTTTTGGATGTAGTGTATACGATACATTTCCATTTTCAGAATTGAGTGTCAATTTTTTTAAATTTTTGTGAATTACAAAGTTTTGGAAAAGCCACCCCTGAACCCTTAAGAGACTACTGAACCTTAAAGATCGTGGTGTAACTTTAAGGGTACATTTACATTGTACCTTGAGTGAGTTTTGGGTGCAGAGGAAAATTCACCTCTATAGTAGAGTTACATATTTTTTATTTTTTTTAATTGTGGAAAAGTTGATGTTTATAATTTTCTTCATAAAGGTAAACTGATCATTTATATTAATTACATGTAAAGTAACATATTTTAGTTTTCTGTCCAACCTCTGACGAGTATGTTAATTTATACACTTAATACTTTGTTGGGGCTCCTAATGCGACATGGCACATAGCAGCTCGTTATTGTTATTGAAGTCTAAGTAGCTCTGATATTGGCCCTTAGATTTTCTGTATTGCTGGGTCAGGTGTTTCTTGTCTTCCTGTGACAATTTCACATAGATTCTCTGTTGACTGGCCATTCAAGCACAGTAATATCATAATCAGCACACCGTTTGGTGGTGGTTTTGGCACTGTGGACAGGTGCTAAGTCCTGCTAGAAATGGAAATTGGCATCTCCATAAACATGGTCAGTAGATGGAAGCATGTAGTGCTCTGAAATCTCCTGGTAGATGACTGTTGACTTTGGATTAACACCAGCAGATGACATGGCACCATCACAGACTGCAAAAACTTCACACTGGACTGCAGACTCTAGGATTTACTTTAATTTACTTCAGGTCCATCACGTCCAGGTGCTGTACGAGAACTGAACACTGCAAAACACCCACATTAACCTGTTAAACTACTCAGAGCCTGTGCAGTAATGTCACTTACTTTGTATATAGACTCATACATCCATGTCTTATTATGTATATATGCTTATTGTGCATCCAGTGTCTTTTTTTTCTTTAAATTCCTTATTTATTTACTGTTTAAGCTCCTTAAGGATTGCTGCTCAATTCTGCTGTACACTGTGCAATGACAATAAAGGCTATTTTATCTTATCTTTAATCTGAAAAGGCAAATTAAACCACTGAGCAATAGTCCAGTTCTTTTTCTCTTTAGTTCAGGAGAGGTGTGATATTAGGAATGCTGCAGATAAGCAATATTTATTCTGTTTACAGTTTGAAAAAATATTTTTTGATGTATGACTACATTATTTTTGACTGTAAATGAAAAGAGCAGTGACGGCAGACATCGTTGCGTTATTGGTGTGTTTGTGTGATCTGTTGTGCAGATAACACAGGCAGTATTGTGACGGTGCGGAGCGGATATAGTCGGCTGCAAAAGAGCGTTCACCTGGTACCCGTGGTGATCGCGGACGGAGATTTCCCCGTGCAGAGCAGCACCAACACACTGACAGTACGAGTGTGCTCATGTGACCGCGATGGCAACATGAAGCAGTGTAACTCTGAGGCCTTCACGCTTGCTGCAGGACTCAGCACAGGGGCACTAGTGGCCATCCTGCTGTGTGTCATTATTCTGCTATGTAAGCATTATTATTCACCGTTCTGTACTAAACAGTTAACATGCAGTGATGTGGTAGAATCAAAATAAGCCCAGATCTACTCACTCAGGTGTTTGGCTTATTAAGTTGTTTTTCGTTTCTGTATGACAGTGTTATTTATGAAAATGGACAAAACTAAACGAGCAAACGTCCCCGAGTAATGCCAGCATGCTCTTCATCTTGACAGTGATTGTAGTGCTGTTTACTGCTCTGAGGAGCCAGAGAGAGAAGATGGAGCCACTGATCATATCCAAAGAGGATGTCAGGGATAATGTTGTGAGCTATAATGACGAAGGCGGAGGAGAAGAAGACACCCAGGTAGGATTGGGCTGTTACCTTTATAACGATCACTTCTATTGCAGTGCTTTTCTGAGCATACTGTGGACACGGAGGTTTCATTTCAAAGACAGCAAATTGGATTTAACGGAGGACAGTCTGTAGTTTTTCATAGTGTTTTTCAAATATCGTGTGTCAGATGTTTGCTAATTCGTCCACTTTTACGCCCAAGGCCTTTGACATAGGAACCCTACGCAACCCAGAAGTGATTGAAGATACCAAACACAGGAGGGACATCGTTCCAGACAACCTGTTTCCCTCAACACGGCGTCTGGCTGTGGCCGCAACTCGGGACAACACAGACGTCCGCGACTTCATCTCCCAGAAGCTGCAGGAGAACGACACGGACCCAACCGCACCCCCTTACGACTCTCTGGCCACCTACGCCTACGAGGGGAGCGGCTCAGTGGCCGAAAGTCTCAGCTCGCTGGAGTCAGCCAGTAGCGAGGGCCTGCAGGACTACAACTACTTGAGCGACTGGGGTCCCAGGTTTAAAAAACTCGCAGACATGTATGGAGGGGAGGAGTGCGAAGATTCATAACCTTGCAGTAGGGCTGCACGATATGGACCCAATATTAGCAGTGTGTTTCTATTGCTTCATATTGCAACCGCAATACACCTTAATACACACGCAATGTATCAACAAAAAGCACCGGTGAATCAATAATGTGACATTGGCGATTAACTTTTGTTGAATTATATGAATATTTTGAATCAGAACATCTCCAGAATCTCATCTGGAACTGTGATTGGTCAGGATGCTCACAGCGCACAGTAAAACACTGTGATTGGTTAAAGGCTTATTTGCATATTGCTGCAATTTGTGACATCACTACTGCTAAGACCAAAATCATGCTAACCATTAAAACCTTATATTGTGCAGCCCTACCATCGCGTTTAAAGCAGGGAAACCAACACTGAGTTATAATGGACTTGATGGATTCACACAAGTTGTTTGTCAGTGGTGGACATACAGAGACAATAAGATAAAGAGACTTCTACCCCGTGTGTGGTACTTAACAAAGTGGATACCAAGGCAAACAGTGATATTGCTTTCTTTCCCAAAGTGCCCTTTTGCAGGACTGAAATTTTGATGTCTTATCAAATGTGACCTACTCTGAACATTTGGAGGACATTCTGGTCTGGGTGGTCCGTACCACTTGTTGACGTGAGGAAGCCCCACTGACTATTAGTTTCTTCTGCAAAGCAGAAGGCAGAGTACGTTGTGGGCTTTACAAACATGTTACCATCATACATTATGCATATTTGAAAACTGACAAAATATGTCTGTGTACACAAGTCAGTGCTTCTGGGTTTTTAGCTGTTTAGCTGTAACTCTGCCGCAGTACCGCTGTACAGATGCATTGTCACACTTCATTGACAGTTGAGTATAATTCATGTTAAAAAAAAGACTTTCACAAGAGAACTGGTCCTGGTTTTATTTCTAGTAGCTAAGCAATGGACTGGTGAAAACAGTGTTTTTTTGTGTAGAAGTGGTTTGACGGGTGATAGCTAGCCTAGCACTCACCATAAGCTCACCTCTGGGTTGTTGGATTTGTGTGATAAGGTGCTTTCTTTCATTGCAGATCGTTTGAAGCCTAATTGGTGTTTCTAAGTGCAAAGAAACAAGTCTCAAAGAAGTCTCAAAAGTACAGTCGCAAAGGTCATCGAGATCGATAGACCCAACAGGATTTTACAGTTGCATAAATGCAGCATTTAAAAATGGAAAATCTGTGTCAGACGTAGCTCAAAAGGGTATTTTAAAAATCATAAACGAGCCCAAGGTTATCATTAGTGGACACTTCTGTCAGATCAAGTTCTTTTCGATTTCGTCACTCTTTATACTGTTTGAACATTTCAGGATGACTAATTGAACAGTAGAACCAAAAGAAATAGTCCAAAATACAAAAGGTTTTATCCTTCTCCAGACAACATTTTAAAGATGTTCCAACAGTGACAATAAGCAACTTCTAAAGTCAAAATGGGGACCAGAAAGTCACTGGAATATGGGTCTTATTGGCTCAATCAACTCTAATTGCTAAGCTAATGGTTGAAGTATCTAATTAAGTTATTGTAGCTACTCTTGACTCTCTGATATAAAATTCTGTAAGTACTGTAAGAAGTGGATTGGTAAACATTTTAGAGGGGGTGGTTATCATGGAGTGTTCTACAGACTCCAGTATAATTGCCCTGCTTGCACTGCCATAGTTATGCCACTGCTCAATGCCATACCCCTTAATCCAGAGGAAAATACAAGCCATTTTCATTTGGCTTTATGAATGAAGTATTAATTCTGTAATATCTGACAATAAAAGATTCCTAAAGTTGTGTTTTGGCACTTTTAACTTTAAAACTGCTACATCTAAACGTGCTGAATTCCTCAAACCAAAGGGCCATTGACTCCACCATCGTCCATTAAACCTAAACATGTTTTACCTGTATTACAGTTTCAGAACAAATGCAGACGCAGAGACAAAAAAACAAGCAGATTATCCTGAGAAATGTTTTAAATAATCCTGTGAAGTGATTAAAATGTTAGTGTATGTATTATGCAATGAGTACACATACTATAATCTGCCAAAAGTAGTCATAAAAATAAATTAGAAGTAAATATGATGGCTGTATTGCAGTTCTACCCTTTGACTTCATATTTTTACTACGGTTTGGACAATATCAGTCGTAAAATGAAGGCTCAGTTAAAGGAATACAAATGATGGAACATTTTGAGACACTTTTCTTTAAAATACTGGCATGAGGCTTGTTTTTTAAAAAAAAAAAAAAAAAAAAAGGAAAAAGAAAAAGAAAAAAAAAAACTTTTTTTTTTTTTTGCGCACCAAAAATGTCCTGCTCCTCCTTTAGAAAGTGAACCGTGAGTGATGTAAACGTTGGAGGCCATTTCGGCTTGCTTTTGTGTGATGTTGCAGACACTTTGTTAGCGTACCCTTGATTTCCAATCAGAAAGAGGGAACAGATATCCCTGACACGACCACACAATCATCACCTATATCTATGCTTTGTACAATGTGATATTTTGTATGAAATATTTATATGACATTAAATACATGTAAAATCACCAAACAATCTGCTTATTGCCCATTGTACTGATTCTGTTTCTGCTGTGCATGCTCAGGAACATGATTAATAGCTCCATACTCATGTGTCATGGTTGCATTCACTGCTCATCTAAAAACAATTAGAATATGGTGAAAAAGTTCTTTTGTGTTCAACATTTAAATATTTATTACATGTACATTTAAAGCCTTTTTGTGTGTTAATGATGATCAGTTTTGTACGGTGGCTGAGAAGATCCAGCGCGCTGCAGATTCTTAAACGCACTGCAAATACAGAAAACACTCATCAACATGGCGCTACACTTAACAAACATACTGCAGATTCACAAAACAAATGCACGTTCACAAACCGTTTACAACACAACAGAAGTGTTTCCGGAAGACATTAAAGGACATGGGACCATACACGGCAATGCCATATGTAAACAGAACCTAGCCGAGCACAACAGCAGCTCTAATTTCTTAGTTGCATTTACATTTGAGGCATTTAGCAGATGCTTTTATCCAAAGCGACTTACAAATGGGGGTTAGGTGCCTGGCTCAACAGCATTTCAGTCGTGACCTGCCCAGGGATCAAACCAGCAACCTTCAGGTCACCAGACCAGATCATTAACCACTAGGCCATGGCTAGGTTCTGTTTACATATGGCATTGCTGTATAGGGGGGCAGCCATGGCCTTTAAGGGGGCAGCCATGGCCTAGTGGTAAGGATCTGGTCTTGTGACCAGAGGGTCGCTGGTTCGATCCCCAGACAGGACATGACTGAAGTGCCCTTGAGTAAGGCACCTAACCTCCTAACTGCTCCCTGGGCGCTGGTGGATAAGGGCTGCCCACCGCTTCGGGCACAAATTTTCACAGCCTAGTGTGTTCACTAGTGTGTGTGTGTTTCACTGCACGAATGGGTTAAATGCGGAGGTCAAATTCCGTTGTGTGAAAAATCACATTGGCTAAATTGGTTGATCTTGATCTTAATCTTAATCTTAATGGTTCCACATCCTTGGATGTCCTCTGGAAATACTTCTGTTGTGTTGTGAACGGTTTTGCAGCACATTTGTGAATCTGCAGCAGGTTGGGTCTTCTCAGCCACCATAGTTTTGTTTATAAGTTCGTGAAAATCAGAAATCCAGAATCTCAAATTATTTGAATATTTCATTTAGAAGTTGAGTAAATTACTATTCAAACATACGAACATTAAAACAAATAAAGGCTTGAGATGAGTTTCTTTTTCAATTAAATTATGAGCACAAACTTTTTCATGAAATTGTCATTTTTGAAGATGCTCTTACTATCTGCAGCATGTAATCAGCAGTGAACATGTGCTCATAAATTGACCAAAGACAATAGTAGAGATTGACAAATCTGCTCACAGATGTGGTCTTTCATAGCTTCTTTGCCAGGTTGCAAGCGTTTACTTAATGATGGTAAAAATCCAATTCAACCAAATGAGAAACTTTTGCAGTAGGCTGTTCTATTAATTTAATATTAATTTATTTTTACTGGGAATGTGAAGGCTAGCATGTGCTTCCTCCCATACATGTGAAGCCAGCCTCTGCATCTTTTCAGACCGACGGAGACACAACATCATTGGAGAGCTGAACATGCTTGGAGGAGATCAGTAATGCCAATTGTTATATCAGCTAACAGATGGTCACAATGGCTAGCATCACACTAAATGATGGGGAGAGGGACAGAGTGAAGCCAATTATGCTCTTTTTGGACTCCCAGCCATGGATGGCTTTGGCATTGCAAGGGATCAAACTGGCAATGGGGCCAATGCTGAGACGGTTGCGCCACTCGAGAGCCAAATGATATTCATTTTCTGTGTGAAAGGTCACAATCTTAGGTTAGTTGGGATATTTTTTTACCAGCAACGTTTGTCCTGATCGTACTGCCGTACACACCAATCAGCCACAACATTAAAACCACTGACAGGTAAAATGAAAAACTTTGGGATATGTTAAGTAGTAAGTGAACAGTTGCTTCTTGATGTGTTGGCGCGCCCAACATTAGCATCTGAGCAGCTTAGACAATGGCTAAACAGTGATGGATAACTAGGTCAAAGCATCTACAAAGCAACAGCAGTGAATACTACCTATCAAAAATGGTCCAAGTAAGGAAAATTTTAGTAAGGCTAACCCGTCAGCCCTGTCAGATGGTCCATGCTGACCTCTGAAAGCACATACAATGTACACAAGAGCATCACAGCTGGGCCAGTGGAAGAGGGTGGTCTGGTCTGATGAATCACCTTTTCTTTTACATGGTATGGGTGGTTGGGTGCACGTGTGTCAGTTAACTGGTGAAGAGATGGCACCTATGTGAACAAGGCAGGCTGGTGGAGGCGGTGTGATACTCTGGGCAATGTTGTGCTGGGAAACGTTGGGTCCTGGCATTTATGAGGTCGTTACTTTGACACATAGCAGCTCCACAAACATTGTAGCAGACCAAGTTCACCCTTTCATAGTAATGGTGTTCTCTAACGGCAGTGGCCTCTTTTAACAGTCTTACAACACTGGAAAAATGCTCAGAAACAGTCCCGAGTGCATTCGTTCTGCAGAGCCAAAGAAAGTCTACGCATTCAAAACATGAAACATACACTAGGTCTACTTCATCTTTCACACTAAGAGAAAATAAATATCATTTGAAATTAGATGTTTTAATTGTTTTTTGTTAGACTGAGGAGCTACGGTTTCTCATTTGGATTCTTGATGGCAGCATATTAAAGAAATTCCACAAAAACTCAGCAAGGTTTTATCCTAGAAACAAAACTAAACATACCCCGGAAACCTTAAAGGGTCTACATTGCAAATCTCTTTGAAAACTAATCTAAATATCTTTTTTATATTTGTCAGAGGAGCTTAAATAAGCAGAGACACGTTTTTCAGCTGCACATTTTTTTCCTGCCAAATTACACAATATGTTATTCATATGATAATGACATGGTAATTCCAGACATTCCATTGGTGGATTACCGGTTGTGGAATGTGAACCTGAAACCGCTCTCATCTGAGTGTTCACATCTATCTCATAAATATTCAATGTAGGAACCACTGAATGAGTAAAACAGGTCAACTCACATGTGTTAAGCTTTAGAAATAATTTTTAAAATAATTTTCAAATAAAGCTGGGCATTATTGATGGCTTGTCTCTCAGCACTGGGGGTCTTGGGTTTGAATCTCCTCCTGGGACTCTGGTTTCCTCCAACAGTCCAAAAACATGGAGGTCTGGTGAATTGGTTACTCTTAATTGTCCTGATGTGAACGTGTGTGCCCAGCAATGGGTTGGCGTTGGCATAGGAACAAACCACTCTTTGCCTCCAGAACAGCTTTAGACATTCTTGGCTTGCTCTCATACAAGTTCTAAATAATTTGTCCAAGAATATCTTCTACTTGCAGTCTGCAGTTCAAACCTTTCTGAAAAAGTTCAATAATGTTCAAGTCTGGTTCCTGGTATGGCCATGGACGGTACCTGGTGTCATCAAGTTGGTCATCAAATCACTCAAATACATGAGGACGTGGAGTGTTGACACCTTAGGGTTCTAGTGGTTCTGTAAAACCTTCTATTTTACTATGCAAAGCAAACACTGTTGCACAATCCTGTCCATGACATGAGTATCCATGGCCGTACTCAACAGTAGGCAGCAGATGTGGGTTGAAGGCATCCTTTGGCCAAACATAAGAGTCCAGATGTAGGAATTCTAGTGAAAGTTCACTCACGTTCCATGTTTTTGGATGCATTTTTTGGCTGTCCTGCCTCAAATGTACAAAATTAGAGTCTAATGAAAAAAAAATTGTGTTCATAATTTAATTCTAAAAGGTAAACTGTCACATATTTTAGCTTCACTACTTATACACAGGGTTCCCACAGGTCCTTAAAAAGTATTAAAAATTCTTCAAATAAAATCCGGATAATTATGGTCTTAAATTGTCTTAAATTGACTGTAAATGTGTGTAAATGTATGTATTAAATTTTGATGCAGGGCGTTTAATGCCAATGGGAAAGCAGAGTGGCCCACAGTAAAACATATATATAAGTGTGTATTTGATTAGCTGGTGTAGTAAAAGAGAGACTCCGCACTCTAAGCAACTGTCCATGGCTGTAACCTCATTGGACAGCAACTGTTAACTTCGACCAATCAGAGCGCTTGTTTTAAACTCGTTCAACGTGCTGCAAGTGCAGAGCCGTGTGCAGCTGAAGACGAAAGTAACGAAGCTTCATAATGTGACTGTTTCACATCGGAAGACGTTAATAAACGCCGTTTCAAAGGTAAATAGAGTATGAGAACTGTGAATTGTGTCCATTGAGTAAATCTCCAGCGCTATAGAGAGATAGAGACAGAGAGAGAGGCAAGCGCGCGCTAGCTAGCTAGCTAGCTAGCTGCCCCGAGTTCGGTCCCTATCAGAACAAATCAAAGAGTAGTTCATTAGTTCAGTGAGGTAACCTGTGTGGTGCTCACTGTGAGAACAGGGCAGCTGTTTACAGTCACAGTTTCTGACAGATGCACCAGAAACATCTGAAACAGCGAGTTTATCAGCTGATCAGTGAGATGTCTGACAATTTTATCACGATAATTTTTTCTATATTGATCAATTTAACAAAATTTAAAAGATTGATAACAAATGAGAAACGTTAAGTTTTAATTTCCAGTGTAGGAGACAATACACTGAATATTTCCTTAAATTATATTTATTGATGTCTTAAAAAGCATTAAATTTGACTTTTAAAATGTTACAAGAACCCTGATAAAGTCACATATTTCAAGCCTTTTTTTAGTGTGGCTCTCAAATGAGTAGAATATTTCACTTCAAGTTTGAGTAAATGACTATAAACAGTATAAACACTGTGTATCTCTCAGAGCTACAGCTGCTACAATCCTAATATCAACAGTCCTGAACCAGAGACATCAGAAGTGTCTTACCTGCACTAAGGAGAACCAGAACCGAACTCTTGCTCAGTGGTTCAGAGCCAATTTTTGCATTTCATTTAACTTTTTGTTTTATAATTTTATTTATTAAAAAAATATATTTTATAAGTTTTTGCCAATTTTCTCTCTTTCCCAGTGTGGTAGTAGCCAATTAACCTATCCCATCCACTAGGGGGCTCTCTCCATCACTTTACACTGTCCCTGACTCTAGGAGGGTGAAGACAAGCACAAGCCTCCTCCACTGTGTGATGCAGCCACCACCTCTTTTAGAACTACCGCTGATACACCATCACTGGGGAGCCAACATGCTCGGAGGAAAGCGCAGGATTCCCAGCTCTGAATGGACCAATCAGAAGACATTACAATGTGAGAGTAATAGAGAGAGAGAGCACTGCCAATACTCTCTTGGGGCTGTTGGGGGGCAGCCATGGCCTAGTGGTAAGGATCTGGTCTTGTGACAAGAAGGTCGCTGGTTCGATCCCCAGACAGGACATGACTCAAGTGCCCTTGAGCAAGGCACCTGCTCCTCAGGCGCCGGTGGATAAGGGCTGCACACCGCTTCGGGCACAAATTCTCACAGCCTGGTGTGTTCACTAGTGTGTGTGTGTTTCACTTTGGAGGTCAAATTCCGTCGTGTGAAAAATCACATTGGCTAAATTGGTTGATCTTAATCTTAATCGTGATGGCAAACAGCATGATCCTGTGATCATAGTGTCATCATCTTAGCCTGCTGAGCCATTCGGGGCCCAATGAACTGATTTTCTGATGTATGACTGTACACTTCTTAGAGACGGGGTCATAGATTAAATTCTGTGCCTGTAGTTTTGGGGCATTTTAGCAACAGTCCTGTAAAGTATCCTCTTTAGTGATCATCTTTGCTGATCTTTGTGCACGGCTTGTTCCGCAGCCAGCAATTACTAATTTTCCCGTTTTCATGACTGATGCACTAACAATCGAGCCACAATTTGGCCTGTTTAGAGGCTTCAGTCAGTTGCATCATTTTACTTTGAAATGTCACGTATCAAAGTGCTAATGGTCGGAGCTCTTTCACGGCTGATACATGTGGATAATTGGCAGCTGGCCTGTGGAGCTGATTGTAATCCTCTTTTAGCTTATATAATGGGTGTATAAGGTAGAGGATTCTGGGAGAGGGAAAAAACGGATGAGCAGTGTTCCCTCATTATCTACCAACACAATGCTCCATTCACTTATAATTACAGCCTCCATCACCACAGTGATGCTCCGGCAGTGCTGGCATGTGGGTTTTTCCCTGCACTTCTGGAATCGTCAGGGTGGAGATTCCTAACAGAAACATTACGAGAGAAAGATTCAATTAAAGAGAAACATCTGCTTCTTTCTGAAGTGATCAGGCACCAAACATCCCGACCAGAACCAGCTTATAGTTCAGTCAGGATGGACTTGGGGTTCATTTCGCAGCTCAGTCTGTTGTTAATGGCAGAATTAAGCAACAAACGGGATAAAATACATTTGCTGTATGAGCGTAAAACTCAGTCAGATTGTCGTCTGGTGATAATTGCATTTTCATAATCATTCTGTGTGCCAGCGCGTGCACTGGCAATCAAACCACACCGTAAACAAGTACTCGACATGTCTGTAGTAATTGTCTGTCTGTGAGAGATGAAAACAATCAAACGTGCAACGGCAGAGCACGTCACATCAGAATTAACATCAGACAGCTCCTTTTTAAAAGCCGGCTTATCTCAAAACTGAGAAAAGGGCTTCCACAGTTGCATTTAGTGATGCACCGATACCAGCATCGGGTATCAGTCCGACACCATGTGCGTGTACTTGTACTCGTATTCATAAAAGTGCTCCGATACCACAGGATCCGATACCAGCGTGATGGGAGCTTCGTTTCCTTCTAACAGACAGTATTAGTTTGCGCCACAAAATAAATAAATAAATAAAATTTAATAAAATTTAAAAATAAAATTAAAAAAAGAAGACGATGACGACATACGGCAGCCGAGCTGAACAAGCCACTTAATGGCAGCGTGACTTTAACCACCCGGTAGTAGAGAAGGAGCAGCTACGTCAGCGGTGTGGAGGTATTTCCAGGTGAATGAAGGTGACCAAAGCAGTGTTAATTTCGTTAATGATAATTATGACAAAAAATATTCGTTGACGACCATTTTTTCACGACGAAAACGAGACGAAAACTAAATAAAAATTAGTCATAGTTTTCGTTTTAAAATATTAAAAGTATTAGACTTTTCGTCGGCGATTAAAAACGAAACGAAAATGTCACAGAATGACTAAAATAATGTTTTTGTCCAGTAATCTGCTTTTAAAAATAAACCTGATGCACGTCTGACTTCCTCAAAGCACATTAAGCTCCACAGTCACAATGGTGAAGTTTAACACAACGTGCTGACGTCACAGTCGCAGCTTCGACGGAAAAGAAGAAGCGATTTATGGAGTAATTTCACTTTCGCTGCCACACAAAACAAAACAAAGCAAAGTTTGTGGATGTAAAATAACTGGGAAAAGCACTACTAACCTCAAGAGGTCCTCAGTTCTCACCACCACGAGCTTTACAAAAAGGTAAGCTAACGTAATGTAGCTAGCTAGTTGGCTAACGGTGATGATTATGTATATCTGATATGTTTCATTTTTGAATGTTTCAGTGTATAAAGGGGAAATGTGTAATCTGTTATCATTATCTTAGATGTTTAGATTAAATAGATCACAAACATCTAACTGGAGCCATAAGACACACATACAGGCTCAGTTTCATTTTAATTGTAAGTGCTGATATTTATTAGTACTCTTATTGGTACTTGGTATCGGCAAGTACTTAAATGTAAGTACTTGTACTCGTACTCGGTTTGAAAAAATGTGGTATCGGTGCATCCCTAATTGCATTAACGCTGGCCTTTGCTTTGGTCTTTTGAGTTTTGAATAAACACCCACGTCTTTAAACCGTAAATTCAGCGTACGCTCTTCTTTCCAGTTCCACGTTTGGCCGCGACTGTAGACCGCGAAGCCGTTCCAGATACATTCACAGAAGTCGGTCGTTACTTTGTCGGAAACTTTGACTTCACGTAGGAGTTCTCTCTGAACGTGTAATCCGTGACCACTGTGTGTGAAAATGGCTCGGAGGGCCAACCCTGACCCAAGCCCAGCTGAATTAAAGTTTGTATTCAAGCTTTCTGAGAAATGTTTTCAACACATCAAGGAGAGTCGTTATGATTTAAGCCTGCTTTTGGATGCAATCGAACGTTCTGTTAAATAAAAAATAATAAGCTTTGCAGTATACACAGTAAATCTGCCAGTGTTAAATCAACACTATTAGAGTTAAATTAACACTGAGAGTGTCAAAATGTAACACTCCTAGTGTTAATTTAACTCTAATAGTGTTGATTTAACACTGGCAGATTTACTGTGTACAAGTGCACATACACCCTCTGACCACTGCTGTTTTTAAACACCTCAGTGCCAACAGCATCCTGTGAGCACCACTGAAGGACTAGAGGATCAACACAACCTGTGCTGAGCTGCTGTCTCTGACTTTACATCTACAAGCTGGACCAACACATCAGTGTCAGCGCAGTGCTGAAAACAATCCACCATCCAAATAATAAGCTGCTCTGTGAGCACTGAAGACCAGGAGGCTAACAAAGTATACAGAGAACCAGATGGACGATAAGTGTAGATACAAGGTATGTGTACCTAATGAAGTGGCCAATTAATGTGAATTGGAAAGAATCTTTCTATGGCGTCAAAACGGGCTCAGCTTAAGCGTGAACGTAAAACCAGTATTATAAAGGTAAGTTTTAAGTGTCGTAAACATAAATCTGTAAAATCGTAAATTAAAAACAATCATAAATGAAAAATACTGGTTGTAAATGTAACACTTTCACTTCACTTCACACGTTACGTTTACGATACATTTATTTCTGATGGGGGGTGGGGCTCAATGCTTATTGGCTAGAGGGAGAGGATATTACGATATCACGTCAGCCAAAAATAAACCCCAAGGTTTTAAGAATTGCATTAAATCAGTCGTTTTTGGTGAAGGATGAAAGCTTTTGCACTTTATCGTTTTATTACATTTATGTTTGTTAAAAAGAAGTCATTTGTGTTTTTTCACACTTTGCAGGATTACTTACTAAAGAGTGGACTTACGTAGACGGTGGGGAGTAGATCTGTGTTAAGCAGCAGCAGGGTTGCTTATGATACTTAAAACTTACGTTTACACTTAAGCTGAGCCTGTTTTGACACCATATCCTTCAGCATGTCATGATTATCTGGACCAAGATGTAAAAAGTTCAATAATAAGGAGGCATTTCATTTTTTGTTTTATAATTTTTGCCAATTTTCTCACCAATGTGGTAGTGGGGGAGAAAATTCCATCCACTAGTGTTCCCTCCCCATCACTTTACACTGTCTCTGACTCTAGGAGGGTGAAGACAAACACAAGCCTCCTCTGTGTGTGATACAGCCACCACCTCTTTTCTAACTACCGCTGATGCACTGTCACTGGGGAGCCAACATGCTCAGAGGAAAGCGCAGGATTCCCAGCTCTGAATGGACCAATCAGTAGACACCTGAGCTAGCAGACATTACAATGTGAGTGATAGAGAGAGAGAGAGAGCGCCATCTACCTGCCCAGAGAGAACACTGACAATTTTTACTGTCTTGGGCCCCGACCCCATGACTGGGATTCAAACTAGCAATCCTCTGATTATGGTGTTATCGTCTTACCCAACTGAGCCACTCGGGGTCATAAAGTGGCATTTTAAACAAACAGAACGTACCTGAGTAGCTGGAAAAGACTAAATAAACACCAAGCGTTTAGACTCATCTGCTTATCAAAAGGTCTTCTGTTCATGTGAAAACACCATACACAGAAATATCACTGCAGAGACTGAGGAGATATACAAACTTAATATATTCTCATGATTGTGCATGTTCATAAATAGTGGCACAGTATTGTGCCCGTGTAAAGGAAACAATGATGTACAGGTGCATCTCAATAAATTAGAATATCATAGAAAAGTATGTACAGTACAGTATTGAAAAAATACTTATTTTCCACCGTAATTTACAAATAAATTCTTTAAAAATCCTACAAAGTGATTTCCTCTGTTTTTTTTTCTCATTTGTCTCTCATAGTTGAAGTGAACCTGTGATGACAATTACAGACCTCTCGTCTTTCTAAGCAGGAGAACTTTCACAATCAGTGACTGACCAAATACTTTTTTTCCCCACTGTATACACTCAGTACTTGGTCAGGGCTCCTTTTGCATGAATTACTGCATCAGTCCTGCTTGGCATGGAGGTGATCAGTCTGTGGCACTGTTGAGGTGGTATGGAGGTGATCAGTCTGTGACACTGTTGAGGCGGTATGGAGGTGATCAGTCTGTGACACTGTTGAGGTGGTATGGAGGTGATCAGTCTGTGGCACTGTTGAGGTGGCATGGAGTTGATCAGTCTGTGGCACTGTTAAGGTGGCATGGAGGTGATCAGTCTGTGGCACTGTTGAGGTGGTATGGAGGTGATCAGTCTGTGGCACTGTTGAGGTGGTATGGAGGTGATCAGCCTG
>BRDA01005410.1:248-22673 GCA_036984385.1 Crenuchus spilurus | reverse complement strand
TCAACCTTATCTCACCCCTTTGATAAAAATACGGAACAAAGCGCGTCCCGTATCGGTTCAATACGGAACGCGACTTTTAATTTACAAATACGGAATGATTCCATATTTTACAGGACGGGTGGCAACCCTAGTTGGTCATCGTGCTGAGTTTGAATGTGATTCGGTTCTGTGCTGTCAGAATCCGTACATCACTAACACTTAAAGCTGGTTTATTCTTGACGTTAGTATAAACCAGCCTTTACATGCGGTGTCTGACTCCGCACCGAAGTTGCACTGAAGGTGCGAATAGAATGTGACTGTTATACGGATTTAGCATCTACTAAAAAAAATAAAAAATAAAAATAAACACATTTCAAGAGGATAAACCAGTTATATTTACTTTAGGGATGTGGTGGTAATAGTTCATAGTTTGGTACCACAGTAATATCACACCCATACCACAGGATTTTGCAGTATTTGCAATGTGCCTTTTTCTCGTCATTAGGGACACTTTTAATCCATTATATCAAACCTTTTTCTTTTTCCCAGTCCTTGCAATACCCGTATTTCCCCCGTTTACCTGGCTAGCGACTGTCTTCTCTTCACCTTCTGTTTGTCTGTCTGTCTGTCTGTTTCTCTTTCTCTCTCTCTCTCTCTCTCTCTCTACCTCCTTATGTCGTTATGTTCTCCTCATTCTTATTGTTGCATTCAATCTTCCAACACCCAATTTTCTTGTTGTTTTTTTGGCGGCCATGGTAATTTTGAAAAGTAGCCCAAAAAATGTCACACCACCACGCTTCAATTTACACCCACGACTGGATTTTCAAACAAGCCCAATTTGGCGTGAAAACCAAATTTTTTTCCCTTTGGACGGCTGGTCGCACCGGTGTGCCCTCAGATTTTTTTTTGTCACACCATTGAGAAATTAACATTAGGATGTAGCAGCTGCCCACAGTGTCAACACTACTACTGACCATAATATGACTGTGACTGATTGGTCAGACAGCTCCGCAGACCTGAACCTCATACAGAATTTGTGGTTTTGTCAAAATAATAATAACCATCAGTACAGACCAGCTGAAGAGCACTTATCACAGTAACCTGGGCTTCAGTAACATCTCAGCAGTACAAGCTGATGAGCTCCATGTCTCACTGCACTGATGTCATTTGTAGTAAAGGAGCCCAAACAAGTACTGAGTGTATAAATGAACAGACGTGTTAGAAGTTGGACATTTTTGTCTGCCTTCTGATTGTCATACATAGCATAACATACTATTTAGGGGTCTGACTGAGTCAGGAGGTTTTCATTATTTATATTTTTTTATAATTTAGTTTTCTTTATTTTCAGGTGTCCATTCCATTAGAGGTTACTTCACTGGCTCTCAGGGCCTCAACCTGCCTGATTACATGGAGAGAATCACTGTGAATGATGTGACAGTGTTTGAATACAACAGTAACATGAAAGGGGAGGTTCCTTTTCCTAAATGGCTCAACACTACAGAAGCTCGTCAACACTGGAAACATATGAATATTCTGGCTTTAGAGAACAAATACAGGATGACTGAAGCTTTACAATCAGCCATACAGCAGTTCAACCAGACAGGTGATGTTCTCCTCCTGTATCACTTACAGGTACAGATTTGTGTTCTTTAGACATAAAGCACTGATGAGATGATGTTTTTTCTCATTTTCAGCTTCTTCTTCACACATTAATGTTTATCAAGGATATGCAGGTTGTGACCTCTACACAGATGGGACTCAGAAGGCCAAACTAACACATGGATTCAATGGGAAGGACTTTCTAACTCTGGATATTGACTCAGAGACATACATAGCTTCTGTTTCTCAAGCTGTGGTCTACAAAAGCCTGAGGCAGAAAAATCAATTCTTTCTTGATTACACTGTGGATTTCTATAAAAAGACCTGTTTTAGTCGTCTGAAGATGTTCCTCCAGTTCACACCTCACATCAATGAGACAAAAGGTGAGATTCTGACAGAGCTGAACACAAAATATAAGAGTGTAGTGAAATGTGCTGCTTTACAGAAATATGATGAATTAGGTTAATTATCTGCTACAGTGGTACAGCTAAAAGTCTGTGAGATGTCAGTCGGTTATTGTAGACGACATGTGGGATGCTGGAGAAATATATTTAAACCTGCAGACCTGAGAGACTTTGACAAGTTTCAAATAGTTGTGGTCAGATGACTGAGGTGGAGCATCTCTTAAACTGCAAGACTTGTGCGGTGGGTCAGTGGTCTGTACCTACCAACAGTGACCTCCAAATTCTTTAGACCTCAGTCTGAGCATCTGATGTTCTAGAAGTTCTGGCTCCTCCTCACAACTTACAGGACTTAAAAGATCTGCTGGTAATGTCTTGGTATCAGATGCCACAGAACACCTTCAGAGGTCTTGTAGAGTTCATGTCATGGTGGATGTTTGCTTCAGTGAACTGAGGCCTTACAAGTCTTTAGCTAACATTAGTGAGCCAAATATGTCAAAATACACACCCCATTTCCAGAAAAACACAATAAAAACTGAAATCTGTTTAATTAAAATAAAATAGATTTTAACTTTTATTTATCAGAAAGAAATATTTTCAGTGTTTTCATTGACAAACTTAATACTATTTGTTAAATGAATAAATGTAGAAATCAATGCCTGTAACACACTCAGTGTTGGGATGAAGGCAAAATAAGACTGAAAAGTACAAGTGACATTGTTCTGGTTCCACAAATAGCAGTTTATCTGTTAACAGGTGAGGTCATCAAGATTCAGTAATGGAGTACATCCCAGTTGTGCACTAAACACTAATACTATAAGGTATATACTTTGTACTAATCTTATTAGTGTGGACTTTAACAGGTTAGTGCTCAAATGTATTTAACATCCTTAACATTTTTACTAACAGGAAGTGAAATATATCTGTCAGTGTAACTTACCTCATACCAAGGTGTCCTGTCCAACTGCGGTGTGTTTTTTTTTTTTTTTTAATTTTAGTAGTTCCAGATTTGAATAGCTCCTCCCTTTCTGTTATGCATTGCATTGTGGGTCAATTGTGCAACAACATACTCAAGTTGACTGGTTCTGAGTCTGCATTGTGGAATTTTCAGAACATTCATCTGTGACACTTTTTCATTAAACACTAGCTTTTGAGAATGTAGAATGCCAATTCTATGCCAAATGAGATGCACCATTAAGCAAAATTGAGCTCTTACACCATCTACAGTTCATAACATCATGTTAAGATTCAGGTAGTCAGAGGAAATCGGTGTGTAAAGGCCAAGATGAGACACTGCTGCTGAATGTGAGAGCTTTGAGCCTTTAAGGTGTTTTTTTATCTTATGCAATCGTGATGGACCTTGTCACATGGGCTCAGGGGTACTTTGGGAAGTCATTGTCAAGTTTTCACACCAGCACTACTTTGTCCGGTTAAAACTGACTCTGGTTTGTTTGCTCCCTTGTTTGTTTTGTTAGGTGTAAAAATGGTAATTGAACTCGGGTGCGGATCAAATGAACTGTACAGAGACCCGTGAGAGGACGTGATCTCGGTCTGGACCCAACCAAACTCGGGTGCGGTTTGCTTGTAGTGAAAACGTTATCCGACCTGACTATTTTCTGCTCCACAAGTTTGAGCTAAAGGGAGAGCTGGTTAGCGCTAAAACTGTTGTTGCTGCTGTCACTCGTCACTAACCCACCGCATAGACTGTGTCACGCAGCACTATCTCGTGTGAGGGCTTTCAAGACCAGTGGAATAGAGCTGTGATTCAGAATAGGTGAGTGCCATGCGGCAGGTGTTAGACAGCAGGTGAATGCCGGGAGGCAACAACAACAAAAGGGCAACAGTTATAGTATTTATTAATATTTTATTAATTGTTACTAGTTACTATAAAAAATATACTAATAACTAATAATTGTTATTAGTAACAATAATATAACATTAATATTAATGTTAAACATTTCTTCACTGAAACAAATTGTCAAATTTCACTCAAACTCATTACCAACAGTTTTACACTTATTTTTGGAATGTGTGGTCAATAGACCTCATTGAGATATAATTATACCTAGAATGATATATAAGTATTATATGTCATGTCATACGCAGTCATCACTCTGCGATGGTAGGCTGCACAGACGAGTCACTTCTCTACAATGTCTCTGGTTGCTTGTAGCAGGCTAGCACCTGATAATCCAGTCCACGTATTGATGTTATCCATCCAGGTTATTCTTGGTCTTCCACGTCTTCATACTCCCTCCACAAGTCCAGTCATAACACTTCCTTCAATGCTCTCATGTGCTGCCTCATCACATGTCCGAAGTAACGAAACTTGTGGGATTTAACGTGCATCAGTAACTCCTTTTGAGATCTAGCCATCTCATAGACTTGCTCAGTGGTCATCATCTTCATCCATGAGATCTTCAGCAACATCCTGATGCACTTGTTCTCAAAAGCCTGAATACGTCTTTCTTCCTCTTTCTTCAGTGTCCAGGCTTCACATCCATATGTAGCTACTGGCCAGACCAAGGCTTTCATCAGTCTTAGTTTGGTGTTGGTGCTAATTGACTTGCTTTTCCACATCTTTGTCAATTTGACCATCACCAACATGCCCATGGCCATTCTTGTCTTCACTTCACTGGCACAGTCTGCAGCTTTTGTTACTCTGCATCCCAAATATGTGAAAGAGTCTACTTGTTCCAGAAGTCTTCCTTCGACTGTGATCTTCAGTATATCTTCAGTGTTCGTCATCACGTTTCTTTTAGGTGCATTGATCTGCATGTTATATTCCTTTGCAGCCTTCTCAGTGCGACTCACCAGCTCTTCTAGTTGTTCTTTTGTTGTGGCCAATAAGACGATGTCATCTGCATATCTGAGATTGTTAAAAGTCCTTCCACCAATCTTGAATCCTCCCATAAATTCCTCTAGTGCTTTTCTCATCACTTGTTCTCCTAAGATGTTGAATAAACATGGTGAGAGGTTACATCCTTGTCTTACTCCTTGTCTTACGTTGAACCATGCTGATGTGTGATCGGCGGTCCTGACGGCTGCACGCTGCTGACTATACAAATTTCTCAGCTGCTGGATCAGGTGTGAGGGAAAACCCATCTCCAGCATAGTTATCCACAATTGGTCATGTTGTACCATGTCAAATGCCTTTGAGAGATCAATAAAACAGAAATACAGTTCCTGGTTCCTTTCTCTTGCTTTCTCCAAGATGATCCGGAGGTTTGTGATCTGATCCCGAGTGCCTCTTCTTGGTCTAAATCCAGCTTGTTCTTGGGCAATCTCCCCTTCCAGTTTAGACTGCATTCGTTTTAATATCACTCTCAACAAGATCTTGCTAGCATGTGAGACCAGTGCAATGGTCCTATAGTTCTTGCACTGGAGCAAGTCTCCTTTCTTGGGCAGTGGGATGAAAAGTGATTGCGTCCATTCTTCTGGCCAAATTCCAGTTTCCCAAACTTACATACAGACCTCATGGAGCTTATTCAACATTGTCTCTCCACCAAACCTGAGTAGTTCAACTGCTATGTCATCTGGACCAGATGCCTTTCATGTAGCCAGCTCTAACATAGCACCACTGTATAGTTCCTCACAGTAGTTTTTCCATTGTTGACACACCTTCTTTGGTTCCACAAGTTTCATGCCATCTATGTCCTTGATGGCTACTGTGCGAGGCTGGAATGGTTTGGTGAGCTTCTTTACTATCTGAAATACAGGTCTGCTGTTCCCTTTCTTTGCATTTTCTTCCAGCTCACTGCACAATGAGTCCAACTCAGCTTGCTTATCTCTTCTGAGCCTCTTCTGTACTTTGCTTCGCAGTTCTCTGTAATCACTGGAAGACTTTGTTTTTGCTTCACGCTTCTTAATCCACTCAAAGGTTTCGCTGGTAATCCAGTTCTTGTGTTTGATGTGGTTCTTCTGAATTGTTTTCTTAGCAGCTTCCAGCATGACATTCTTCATTTGCTGCCACAGTTCATCTGGTGTGTGTGGTTCTTTGAGTCTTGCTAAGTCTTCAAATCTGTTGGCAACCTTCACTTGGTACTGCAGCTTGAACTGGTTCTGTCTGAGTTTTCCAAGGTCCAGTTGAATTGGCTTCCTCACTTGTTTCCTTTTGAACCTCATCTTCAATGTCAACATCACGAGATTGTGATCAGAATCACAGTCTGTACTGAGGCATGTGCGTGCATTATTGATTGACTGTTTCCACTGCTTGTTGATCAGGATGTTGTCACTCTGAGCTCTGGTCTCTTGATTTGGGCTCTTCCATGTGTATCTGTGCCTGTTGTGTAGATGGAAGAGTGTGTTACTGATGAACAACCCATGTTCATCACAGAAGTCTACCAGTGCTTGACCTCTATCATTTCTTGTACCATGACCGTATTTCCCAAACACTTCACTTTCTGCTGCATTTTCTCTGACTCTGGCATTGAAATCTCCAGTGATGACAAGTAGGTTCTGCTTGGGATTCTCCACAAGTACCTGTTCAAATTCCTTGTAGAACTGTTCAATTTCTTCATCTTGCTTGTCTGCGGTTGGTGCATAACACTGAATAAGAGTCATATCTCTTGGCTTTGAAGCAAATGTGGCTGATATGACTCTGCTGCTCACTGGATTGTAGGATTTTAGACATGTAGCAACTCTTCTGTGAATCCAGATAGCAACTCCATGATGTTCATGACCCTTTTTGCTTGAGAACAGCACTGTGTGTCCATCCTTTGTCTTGAAGTATCCAGTGCCTGACCACTTAGTCTCAGACAATCCACAAATGCTGATGTTCAGTCTTTCCAATTCAATACTAAATATTGATAACTTGCCAAGTGAGTTTAGACATTCCATTGTCCAATCTTGACACAAAGTCTGCTGTTTAGCTTCTCTTCATCTTCTTTCCTTGTTGTACTGCGCAATACGACCTTTGATTAGCCAGTAGTAAACTTCTCAATACCCACCCTGTCTCTCACAGTGGGTACCGCGGACCTTTTTATTCTGGGTGACGTCCGAGCCAGTATCGCTGTTATGTCTACCCTGTCCCAGCCCTTTCCTGTTCTATGTTTTTGTCTCCCTCTTGTGGCTTAGTCGTGTGTTACATGTCCTTTTTAGGTATTTCCTGTTGTGTCATGTGATCAGTATGTTCATTGTGTACAGGTGTCTTGTGTTTCAACCAATTAGTCCCAGTCGTTAAATACCCTGTTTGTCAGTGTTCTGGTTGTCGGTCATTGTTTGTTGTTTGATGTCAAGTGTGCCATGTACTCTGTCTGGATTGTGAAAGGTCTTCTTGTCATCGTGTAGTGGTCTCTAGTTGCTGGTAGTGATGGGCGGATGAAGCCTCACTGAAGCTTTGAAGCTTCTTCCTGATTGTGCTGAAAAAGGTTCGAGGCATTGAAGCCTCAGAGAACAGCGACATCTGGTGGCTGAAATAAATGATTACAGCATGCACTTTACCACGAAGCAAATGAACCCTGTGAGATTTACTGGTCACTCAATATCTGTTCTGATCTGCTGATAACCATCTTTAATTATTAAAGTCATTGCAATAAATACTTGGTTGTTGTCATTATTGAAAGCCTCAATTAATGTTTTTTTTATATGATTAGAAGAAATATTTTGTCATATATTTGTCATCATAAGCTTTACTGCTTCTTAAATAGTCAGTGAGACGTGGGATAGCGCCAAAGCTTTGAACCAGTCCCGCCCATTTCCGGTGGTTCATTGACGCGTTCGAAGCTTCAAACGTCATAGTCACGTGATAGTAGCGACTTCAATACAAGCTCCGGTACACTGTGTCGAATCAGCACGTGTCGGCAAAGGTGACACAAGCTTCGGAGCCTCGGTGTCAAATCGCCCATCCCTAGTTGCTGGTTAGTGTTTCATGTTAAGGTATGTTCTCAGTTTCTCCTGCAATGTTCATCTTTGTTTTCTACAGTTATTGTTTCTATTAGTGTAAGTTTTGGCCCTCGTGCTGTCTTTTGTTTGTCCTTTTCTGTTTCCAATAAATATTCGTTAAGTCTGCTCTAAGTCTGCCTTCGCCTCCTTCACGCACACCCCACCAGCACAACAATCGCATTCTTAGTTTTTGACTTCATTTGTGCTCTGTGGGATTTCTTTTTTCTACATACACCTCGTGGTGCCTTCCTCAGCTACCTGGGTGTTTCGGCCCTCAACCACAATAAATAGACTGACTAAGCATCCCAATCTCTTGTCAGCCCTGCAGTCGACTCGATGTTGTGCTAAGTCGCACCTAGCATACACCTCATCATGAAAATCAACATTCAGTGTTATTAGCAGTAAAGCAACATAACACTTAAAGTTGTAAGAACCGTGCTGCAGCCCACAGTTCCAGGTCCCGTTGGAATGGGAGTGTGATTGCTCTTTGTCTGGAACCTCCTCTTCGACCTTACCATCAAGGGTGGCCCTACCAGTAGCATAGCTCCAGATGGTATCACTCTTAGATTCAAAGGTTCTCTCAAGCTTCTCCACCACAGCAAGGTAGCGATCTCAGGAGAAGTATTATATAGACTTATAAGAACTGTTAATGCTTTCTGATTGGCTGTTTGCGGTGAATTCCGAGTGCAACAGCATAAAAAGATTCACGAGCGTGTGGGAACTAAACAGAAGAAAGAAAACCAGTGAGTGCTGCATGAATCATGCTCTCGCATTTAAAAAGTGTGTATTTGACATTTGGCAGTGAACCAGATGGAGTGACAACGAGGACGGCCAATCACACGTTAGCAATAAACAGCTGAGCCATTCAGGGAGATTGTGGGCGGTCTAAAAGGCTAACAGTCTTCAGATTGAGTGGCCTGTTTTCTGCTGGGTCCTAGTGCTTGACTCCTCTCCATTTAATACAGCATAACTGTTTTTGGATGGTAAAAAATGCAGTGGACCAAAACTGCCTTTTGAAAAAGTGCAGGGGACCCCAAAATTACGTCCATATTTTCATTCATACATATTGCGCTGTCTCTGTTCAATCACGTTTCTCCCCCCGTCACGCTTCCAGAAGGTGTCACTGATGGAAGACGCAAACGCAGGAATCTAAATCAAGGTTTTTTAATAAAGTGTAACGAGCCAGAAACATACACAAATACATGATATTAAACACTACAAATAAAGACAATAAGACCAGCAACAAGAATCACTCACAGAAAAGCATAAATACACAATGACTAAATGACAACAGGTGACACAGTCAAGGACGGGGCTAGACAAGACGGAACTTTTAAAGGGACAGTACATGAAACAAGACATGAAAGACTAAACGTGACACCCCCTTTGATAAAAATACAGAACAAATCACGTCCCGTATCAGTTCAATACAGAAGGTGACTTTTAGTTCACAAGTGAGGAACAATTCTGTATTTTACAGAACTGGTGGCAACACTATCTGAGATGCACCAAAACACAGTGTTCTGTGGTCACATGACTCCACATTTAATAATAATAATAATAATAATAATACATCAGTTTTATATAGCACTTTTATACAACTCAAAGACGCTTTATACAAAGAGATAAGAGTATTTTAGTGAAGGTTGAAATTTAATTTCAGCTTGTTTTTAGAAAAAATCAGATTCCGTGTTAGATTTTTTTTCAGTTTCCAACACGTCTACAAGACTTGTTCTCTTACTGCTGAAGCTGATTGGTGTGCAGGTGTAATAAGAAGAAGACTGTAAGACAGTAAATCTCATGAATATGAAAATAAAATGTAAAAAAGTGAGACAGTCTGAATATCACTCTGGTTAATACAGCATGTTTATTTAGTTTTGGGTCTCACACTTAGTGCTCTCACCACATCTGTTTACAGATGTCTCGGGTATCCCTATTTTCTCGTAGTATCCCTGATGTATTTGTACACAGTAACTCAAGGTGCCACACCAGCCCTCATCATTTACTGCTCTGATGACTTCTTACATTTGTCTCACCTGTAAGATTCATTATTTATATGTTCTGTTCTTCAGCTCCAGACCTCAGACTGTTTGAGAGATCCAGAGCTGGTTCTACTGTCCTCACCTGTCATGTGACTGGGTTCTACCCCAGAGAAGTGCAGGTTGAGTGGGTTGGAGAAGGTCTACAGTCTGTGGATGATGAGACCATCAGTGTTCTTCCTAATGGAGATGGAACTTATCAGACCAGAAGGAGTGTGATTACACCTGAGGAGAACCCAGAGAACCACATCTACAGCTGTGTAGTACATCACAGCAGTGTACCAGGAAACATCAGCAGAACCATCAGCAGAACCTGGGGTAAGATAAACGTGTTTACTGACTAAACAGATTTTAGTCAAATTGACGTCTTTTGTTTTAAATCTGTTGTGTGTGTGTGTGTGTGTGTGTGTGTGTGTGTGTAGTTACAGATGAACACACTGGACTGGATGTTTGGATTCTTCTTTTCTGTAGTTTGTTGATGTTGATCATCACTGGAACTGTATTTTATCTCATAATGTCTAAAACTAGAGGTGAGTAAACAAACAAATATACAGACAGTATCAGCATACACAGATGAGCCAAAACATTAAGACCACCTCTCACAGAGGATCAACACTGAACATGAAGATGTGAGACGTTTGCAGATCAGTAGGTAAACGACTGGCTCTTAACATCTCAGTACCAGTCAGATCTGTGAGATGCTTCTGCTCAGCAGTGCTCAGTATCTACCAACAGTGGCCTCCAAATGTCCAACATCTCAGTCTGAGCATCAGTGAGAGTTACTGGACCAAAAAGTCTGATCCACGGTGTCTCCACCTCACAGCTTACAGACTTAATAAAGCTGTTTCTGAATTCTGTAACACTGGTCACATGACTCTGTTTCTTGTTGCTGTTCTACAGGAGCTGTGATTTAAAATGACCACACAGAAGAAGAAGTAGCTGCTGTTGACGTCTCACTTCTATGGCTGTAAAGTCTGTAGATGGAGTTACTGTTGAAGTCACTACAAGCTGCACATGACATGATGTTAACAGTTAATCTGCTTTAGCACTAAAACTAATCTGATGCACAAAGTCTTTGTGTTTAATCAGGACTGGATTATTCTGATGTACTTCTTAATGGAGTATCTGTCAGACATCCTGAAGCTTCAGTAAAGTCAGGATATAAGTTTAAAGAGCAGAGTTACATTCAGAATATAATTTTAATACCTGCACTGAGCACTGTGAACAAAACTACCTCATAATGTTGTAAATAAGTGCTGAAGTATTGTTACATTTATCCTTTTTAATTCATTGTGTAACAAACTGTGTTTAGTGTAATAAATGCAGCAAATACATGTTCTATACACAAGTAAATGTTAATACATGTCACTTTATGAAATGTTTTCTATTTACATTAATATATAAATATTTTCACTTGTCCTTATAGACCATTATCACATTTGTGTCTAAATATAATTATGCTGTCATACAAACCAGAGGAAAAAGCTTTTTATTACAGTTTTATTTACACTTTTAATGCAGAGAAAATTATTTTAAATTGACTAAAAGTATACATGACCACCACTAAAATGCCTTAATTTTACTTTTATATTGAAAATGACTTTGGAGAATTTTCTGTGAATTGTATTTTTAGTGTATTTTGTATTTTTCTCTTCTACTGTCTGAAAATTCTGCTTGTGTACTTATTAGTATCCACACTGATGTATTATTTTTTGTTTGTTATAAACCGCTGCAGTGAAAATAAAGTAAAGAATGTCATTAACATGTTATTTTAATTAATTTCACGTTATTTCTCAATTCATCAAGTAGAGAGAACAGTCTGTCCTTTCTTTCTCTCCTCTTCTCTGCTCCATCTGCTCCCTAAAATAAAACAAAAAGGCTTCACATCACTTACAAAAGCAGTGAAAATGACAAAATAACACAGTTCAGGTTAATCTAATTTTTTATCTTGACTTTAAAAATAATATTTAAGTGTCTGAAAACAACAATCTAACTAAATTTATTCACACAGAGCAATTTATGTATTAAGTCTAAATTAAGGAAATTGTCAACAATTTGGTAACAAAGATCAACCTCTGAAAAACAAAAGTAAATGTAGAATAGAGTATAAAGTGTATAACAGTGTAGATGTTGCATTTGGAGATTTTGTACTTCTTTCAGTGAACAGTGTAGTTATGAATGTGTGTATATAAAATATATTGAAAATAAACATTTATACAACAATGACACTAATAATAATAATAATAATAATAATTTATTATTATTATTATTATTATTATTATTATTATTTCAGCCGTCTTCCTGAAAGACAAGAAAAGACAAAAACATCAGTAACAATTCTTATGAGTTACAAATGGGTATAAATATATATTATTTTATTAAATTGGTAACATGGTAATTCAGGCCAAAATGAAAAGCAAAAGCACTGTTACATTGTTTTCACATCACTTGACCTTTTTTACTGAAAAAAAAAATAAAATAAATGATTTGAATTTTTTAAAACAAAACACTGAGTTCTCATCACAATTGAACAACAAAAAACTTCAGATATAATCATCTCGGCTGTGTTGTCACAGTGTGGTGCTCTCAACCCATCAAACAAAACAAAAGAAAAGTGTAAATCACATGACTGTCACTTTACAACATTTGGGGGCATGGTTCATGATTTCTATGTGAAACATTCTTTTAAAAATCTGATACAGAACACAGGAGTGACTCTCACCTGAAGACTCGTGTAGCATCTTCAGCCTCCTCACATCTGACAGAACTTTAATATTTATACGTTTCTGTCACCTCAGAATGAACCAGGAAGCTCATTTCCCCCAAAATATCTGATATGTTACACATTATTGTGCATATTCAGCACATACATATGTGATTATTTTAAAAATGTTTATTTTAAAATAATAATAAAAAAATTCCTCAATTGATGGCGGCTTCATAGTGCCATCTATTATCCAGGCCACAATGTTTTGATATTGTTTATTATTGTTGTTGTTGTTAAATATTGATGCTAATAGGAAGTTCTCTTCTCATATTAACAGCCATGTAGTCTCAGGAGTTTAATGTTAAAGTCTGACATCAGAGCTCCAGTTTGTAACTTCTGTCATAATGATATTGAAACTGATTTTGTTGTGTAAAGGTACAAATGTTTTGGACTTCAGAACTGGATTAAAGTGAACAGTATTGTGTTACAGGTAATGAATGTGAAGGTTGGTCTTTTCCTGGATGACTAAAAGTTGTAGAAAACTCACAGTTTGGGGCAGAAAAGGCTGTTACATCATACAGTAAAAAATACATGACCAATTATACAATTATATTTGTTTATGTTCATGTTAACTCAGTTAAAGCCATGTGTTATTAGCATCACACTGCTAATTCTGTTAGTTCTGATTGAGTGTGCTAGCATTCGGTAAAGTAAACTACGTATTTGCTGTATTAAGTTGTTTATGCTGTAGTTCAGTTATTTTAGAATTATCTGTGTATTATTATTATTATTATTTGAGCAGTATGTTGCAGTTGGAGAGTAGCTGCTCAGTGAGGACTCTTTGTTATAGAAATGTGGGTCTATAGTGACATCTAGTGGACTCTGGAGCTACAGCACAAACCTCTGTATTAATGTTTAGTAGAATGAGTTTGAGAAGACAGTGTGTTCACTGTTTATTGACTTTAGTCATGTATAACTAATAGTACATTTGGACCTATTTGTTCTTCTGTTTACACACACACACACACACACACACACACACACCTGTGTATAATGTGTGACTCTCATTACTAGTATAATAATTAAAGACCTGATAAATGTAATGTTGTGATTAGTCATCATCAGTCCTTCTGATTGAGGAAGAATTTGTTGGATGCACAATCTACCAACAAGAGTTTTACCTTTTTAATGAACATTTGTGTTGTTTTAGGATTTTTTATACATACATGTTAAATAAAAAAGACGTTAATAAGGAAATTAATAACACATCTGTTATTAGGACATTATGGTGGTTTGGTGGTCAGCAGCTTTTGCTCTCATCACTGAGGTTTTGGGTGTGAGTCTTCATCTGGGTGGAGTTTCTTTGTTCTCCCTCTGTGTGCGGGGGTTTCCTCCACCAGTCCAAAACCATTGGAGGTCATGGACTGATGAGAGTGTGTGTATGTCTTTTTTGGTGTCCTGACTGCAGATAGTTGTAGGTGCTGCTCTGTGAAAGCAGACCCTGTGCTCATTGTGACGCTGACCAGGATTAAGCAGTTAAGATGGATGGAATTTTTATTATTAGAAGAAGACAAACTCCCTTTAATGTCTTTTTCCATCCTTCTTCTTTTATTATCTCTTTACTGATTAAAAGGTATCAGTGCTCCATGTTCTAGTCCAGTAACAGACCCACCAAATGAAGAAGATGATGAAGCTGCAGCAGCCACAGCTCAGGCTCTGAGACATGAAGCCGTGTCCAGTGTTGAGATAAAAGTCTGTATTAAACTCTTTTGGTCAGTAGTTCTGTTAGTAAGTTGTGTGAATTCTGGGAGTGTGTTGATGTTTACTGAATCTGTTGTAAATGTCTTAGTGCTGCTTTCTAACACACTCAGACAAAAAGTGACCAAGTCATACCTTCAACATTCACACACAGCCGGTTTTCTGATATACACAGTTGTTAGGTTCACTTTTTTTCTGCAGGTTATTTTACAAATACAGTCACAGATACAAATTCAGAGGTGGTGGGGTGCTGTGTTTTGGGTTACATTAAAAAACAACAACTGATGTTAAAATGCTCTTATAGTTAACACAGAAGAAAATGAATAAATTGCCTATTGAGTTAGAAATATGTGGAGTTAAAAGCAGGAAGTAAACAGCTGAGGGTGAAGAGCTTACTTAAGACTTAGTATTAGATCATTAATCTGAAATACATCTGAAAATATAGCTTAGATTAAGATAGACCATGTTTAATCGCATAAAAAACAAACAATTATTTAGGTATTTTCTAAAGTCTTACATAATAATAATAATAATAATAATAATAATAATAATAATAATAATAGGAGCAATAACAATAGAAAATGAAATGACTGCGAAAATGATATTAAAAGAAGATTTAAGACTAGTACACTGGTACCTTTTAAAGCTTAAGTGATTGGACACTTTAGATTTTGGGATAGTTTCAGGTGATCACTGAGACACTTTAATATGTTCTGCAAATGTTCACTGCCTAATATTTTAATACATTTTGAAGTTTGCACAATACAACCCTCCAATTTACCTGGACTATCTGTTGTTCTGTGTAGTTCTACATATGTGTATGTCTTTAATATACTTTTCTGTTGGTGTTTATATATTGATATTGTGCTGCTGTACAGTAATTAGATGTGTCTCACTACAAGCTTTTCAAAGCACGGATAAAAGGACATGTTGTGCAAATCACAAATAAACACTGAACTCAATGTTTGTGTAGGGTGGGTCTCTGTCAAACATTAGAATGGATAATTTTTTTGTACCTGGCAACCCTGAGAACAACGCTGCTGTGAGTTGGTAAACATTACTTGCGCTTCAACTCTTAACGTTTCCAGAAGTGCACAGACTGATAATCTCGTCTGAGGACTGAAGAAGTGGATTTAGAGACACAGTAAACATGATAAAATGAAGAAACTTTACACTTTATTATTACTATTATATTTTCTCCAGCTCTCTGATGGAGGTACAGTTTTTGTGATATTTTTAGACCGAATTTCTCTGTTTGGGATGTTCTCTGTTGTTTTATTGGTTGAACGGGATGATTAAGGTTGTTATGAGATACATTGATATTTATGGGGGTCGTAATTACGACATTAGTGTTCAGCTGGTTTTTGTGACGAGGACGCGATGAGAACATAAACAATCTGCGTCATCTGCGAGTTATGAAACTTAAAACCGTTAACTGAAGCTTTATGTACTGAAACAGCTGTTTGTACTTAAACACTAAACTATCAGGACACAAAATCACTGTGCATTAAACACTTTCTAACTGAACACTTATTCTAACTCAATAAAGACAAAATTGTGTTTAGTTTCACTGTGTTGTGAGCCTGCGCAGTGGACTGTACCACTTTTCTGACTCGCGAGGGGTGAGAGACATTATTTTAATGCGTGTTCTCTCAACACACCTCTGACAGATAATAATACATAACAAAAACAATAATGCCGAAAAAGGTGAACACAGAAGTGGGATCGGAGTGCTTTACTGCATTCTCTTCTTTATCCCTTGAAAAACTGAAATAACACAATATAACAGTCCACTGAGTAAATCGCTTTCAAAATATAGTACACACAATACTTATTGTACACAAACAACTCCCATAAATTCACAGTGACAAACACTGAACCTAGCTTATGTTAGCATTCTGTCACAATAAATGTGTAAGTTAATTGCTTCTTACAACCCAAACCTATGAGTTGTAATGTAAATACTCACTATATAAACGCTAAAATATGATTAACTTACAAGCAAAGGCTCTCCAAGACACCACATGTATAAGGAAAGGAAAAGCTGTCTCTCTGACCACATGGAGAGACGTCTGTGACTTGCAGGATTTGCTAACCTAAGAGTCACACTCACATTATCTTAACTGACCATTAAAAAACACCTATAATAAACCTATTTTACAACAAACCGCCACAAGGTGGCACTACAGTACAATTTAAGTGTGTACATTACAGGCTGCCTTATGTGTGCCATGACACACATACCATTTTTGGTTTAACGTTCAATTAAATAACGTTTAGTTATTCAGAGTGGTAAGAGTGGTTGCTGGTCAATCGGTTCTGGATTGGATATAAGAGCCAGGGCTATTAAGAAAAGAACCACGTCTATAGCCCCGTAGCCTGGCTCTAATACCCCCTGGACAATAACTGCAGAACGATTAGTGCTTATGGCATCAAAATAGGCTCAGCTTAAGCGTAAATGTAAAACAGGTACTGTAAGTTTTAAGTATTGTAAATGTAAGAGCGATCAGGTTCAAAATAAAGGGCACATAAACCAAAAGATTTAGAAAAAAAACAACTTCTGTTTTTTTTTAACAAATACTAAGTCTTTAAAATAACACCAACAATGAAAGTCACTACATAAAATATGTTTCACAGCTATAAAACAGTGACAGAATAAATCTATAATGACAAAGAAAAAGAAAAGAACATATTTTTCCTCTGTGAAGAATATATATTTCTGGCAGTTAAAATGCACACAAAAACACCCCTACTATAAATAGCACAAGCTTAATCTAAAACTCTCCCGTGTGCTCTACACTCTTACGTCATTCACCAGCTCAGCACCCAAATGGTCATACACCAGTTAGCACCAATAAACACCATTTCCCACCACATAAGCTCACATATATGCTCATTGGCTAGTGGGACAGGATATTACGACTAATATCTAATATTGACTAATATCGACTATCTTTGACCAATATCGCAAAAAGCAAAAAGTTTTACATTTCATTAGTAAATCAGCTGCTAGAGTCTGGAGGAGAGTGAAGAGACACACAATCCCAGTGTCTGAAGTCCAGTGTGAAGTTTCTGTGATGGTTTGAGGTGCCATGTCATCTGCTGGTGTCTGTCCACTGTGTTTAGTCTAAAAAGTCAACACCTACCAGGAGATTTTAGAGCAGTTCATGAGTTCTAACAGAGCAGTTCAGTTCTAACAGACGTGTTAGAAGTTGGACATTTCTGTATTGTACATCCTTTTCTGTTTGACTTCATTCAATATTCGAATAATCTGAGAGTCTGGATTTCTGATGTTCATGAGGAAAAAGCCAAACGGACCAACATTAAAACTAAAAAGCTGAAATATGTCACTTTACATGTAATGAATATAAAGGATGTGACACTTTACATTTTTAAACTAAATTATTAACAAAAATGAAAACTTAATGATATTGTAATTTTTTATATGATTATTTCAGCCTGTCACCCTTGTTCCACCATCTTGTTTGAGCTGTTTCTCTCTCATTCACTCTCTGATTTACATGCACTTTCACACCTTCTGTTTATATCCCTATTAGTCCAGCTCATCATTTCACTTCCTCACTACAATTCCCATCAGCCCTTGCTCGTCATGTTTTACCTTGTGTTTGTAGCAATATCTGATAGCCTAGCATATCCATGAAAATCATCAACACACCATCATAGCTCACATTTTATGCACGTATAAACTTTTTTTATAGGCATCTAATTGGGCAAAGCCAAATGAAAAGCTAAAATAACTTGCCTCATTTCTTAAGCAGTATCTCAATGTATCCTCCTTGTCAGAAGAAATGTTGGTGCCAAAGCTTAATGTGACAAATCAGGGCAAAGATCACACATCACATGCTAGATAAATCTTTATTCATTTTTACATTGACAGCAAACAACCTGAAAACAACTTTGATTTTTGAGTACTGGTAGTAAAATGTAAAAATTCAAGTAAAGCTTACTAATGATTATGCATATGTTTTAGTGAATTTAGGGTTTACTGTGTACTCTCTGAAGCCTCCCTGTCTGCCATGGTGCAGCTGCCGTATTATACTGTAATACAGTACATCAGCAGGTTCTCGATGGACGAGCAGTACGTAGAAGGTCAGCAGCTAGTTGGAGTCCAGGTTGTGGTTCCTAAGGGCTCTCAGGAAGTGTAGCCCCTTCTTAACTGTATTAATGACCACTGTGGTGTTCTCTGACCTGGAGATGTCGGCAGAAATAAGGATGCTATGAAACCGGAAGGTGTGGACCATCTCCACATCCTTGCTGTTGATGTAGAGGAGTGCTAGGTCGGTGCTGTGCTTTCTGAGGTTGACAGTGATCTTGTTCAGGTTATTCTCTGAACACAAGGCTGCGAGATTCAGGACCTCCTGTCTGTAGACTGCCTTATGAGATGAGTCCCTTTGAGATGAGTCCAACCACCGTGGTGTCATCAGCAAACTTGACAATGAAGTTGCTATTGTGGACTGGACTGCAATCATGGATGTAGAGGCAGTACAGCAAGTGGCTCAGTATACAGCCCTGTGGGGAGCTGATGCTCAGTGTGCAAGTGGATGAAAGTTTGGGACCAAGTCTCACAGTCTGGGGCTGGCTTGTCCTTTACCCAAGCACGTATGAGAGGGGGGAGACCGAGAGTGACCAGTTTTTTTATGAGAATGTCCAGAATGATTGTATTGAAGGCTGAGCTGTAAACCACAAAAAGCATTCTGACATACAGGGGTTAGACAATGAAACTGAAACAGCTGGTTTTAGACCACAATAATTGATTAGTATGGTGTAGGGCCTCCTTGTGTGGCCAATACAGTGTCATTTCGTCTTGGGAATGACATATACAAGTCCTGCACAATGGTCAGAGGGATTTTAAGCCATTCTTCTTGCAGGATAGTGGTCAGGTCACTACGTGATGCTGGTGGAGTAAACCGTTTCCTGACTCGCTCCTCCAAAACACCCCAAAGTGGCTCAATAATATTTAGACACAAAGACCTGCTGTCTTGGTCACAGATGCGCCAGCAAGACGTGCACCAACAATTTGTCCTCTTTTGAACTCTGGTATCTCACTCATAATGTTGTGTGCATTGCAATATACTATATAACTGTGCTCTTACCTGCTAACTGAACCTTCACACTCTGCTCTTACTGGTGCAATGTGACATTAATGAAGATTGGCCACCAGACTGGTCCAATTTAGCCATGAAACCTCCCACAATAAAATGACAGGTGTTTCAGTTCCAAATGGATCAACAGCATCCTCTGTGGATCTGTTTTCATGATATACAAATTGGTGAGGGTCTAAGTCTGGAGGGAGATAGTCTTTGATGTGCTGAAGAACCAGTCTCTCAAAGCACTTCATGATTACTGGAGTGAGGGCCACAGGATGATAAACATTTATGCTGGTGGTGAGAGACTTCTTCAGCACTGGGATGATTGTGGTTGATTTTAGGCAGGACAGGATGACTGCCTGGGCCAGGGAGAGATGGAAGACTCTGGTGAAGTTGAGGGCGAGCAGGTAAGCACATGCTCCAAGCACCTTGCCAGGTACTCCATCCAGTCCGGTTACCTTCTTGGGGTTCACTGCCAGGTGCACCTGTCTGACATTGTGTTCCTGTACAATGAGTGAAGTGGTGCAGGTACCAGGTGGGGGGTAGGAGCAGGGCTGAAGCACATGAGTGCTGCTGTAGTGTTTCAAAACATGCAAAGAAGCAATTTTGCTCCTCTGCCTCTCCTGTTTTCACATCACAGCCTCTGGTCATCCAGGTCATACAGGGTTTCAGGTTTGGGAAAACCTGAATGTTTTTATCCACAGTCACATTTCCGGAGCAAAAGTTGATGTAGTCCAGTACCATTCCTGTGAATGTTTCTAACTCCCAATCAGTCTGTTCAAAGCAGTCCTGTGGTTTGAGGAGTGCATCTCCAGGCAATGTTGTAACAGAATTTATGATGGGTATGGCTCTCTATGCATGCTTGATGTTGGAGTAAATGATACAGAATGTATTCCCCCTGGTAGAACACTTGATATGTTGGTGAAATTTCAGGAGTACAGTCTTTAAGTTGGCCTTATTAAACTGTCCTGCAATTACCACTGTCGGGGCAGGCCCACTGCTGTTTGTGTATAGTGTTCAGCAGGAGAGAGAGTGCTGTGTTTACACTGGCATCTAGTGGAATGTACACAGCCATGACAATCACTATTGTTAATTCTCTCGATATGAAAAAAGGCCGACATCTTACAGGCATGTACTCAAGGTCTGGGGAACAGTGTTTGTCTATAATTGTACCATTATTTTACCAGTCCTCAGAGCCCTCCTCCTCCACTCTTACCGGAGTCCTCAGTCCTGTCCCATTGTAGCAGAGTGCGGCCTGCTAGCTGAATGCTAACATCAGATATCCGGGGTGAAGCCAGGTTTCAGTGATAATCAAAACACAGCAGTCCCAAACATAGCTATTTCCAGGGAGTAGTCATTCTAAATCATGTTTTATGCACCAGGGATCTAGTGTTGGAGAGATATAGGCTCAGTAGAGGTGGCTTGTGTGCTTGTTTTCTCAGCCTTACCATAATACCAAACCCGCAGCCCCGCTTCTGCTTCCTTCTCCATTGACGCCACCTGCTAAGCCCAACAACAATCCACTATATTGGCTGTGATGTTATATGTGTAGTGAAAGTCACTCAAAACAGACATTTGATACTGCATACTGATGTCCAAGAGGTTCTGGTGGCTGTAGCTGTAAATGCTGTACAAAGAATCAATAATCAACAAAAATGATGATATAATAAACAACAAAAAAAGAGGACTGAAATGGAGAGCCGTGAGCCGCTGCGACCATGCATACTGCCATCTTGGGGCATATTTACTAAAAAATATTTGTGTATGTGTTGTATAAGGTCCGTATTAAGCAGTCTTCATTTAGTTTACTGAGTATGGGGCCGGCCCGTCAGCATCCTTTTAAGCAAGTGAGCAGTTGAAAACACTGTCACGCTAATGCTGGCCCCATGCTGGGAGCAGCCAATAAAAAATGAAAGATTTGCATACATGAGCATATGTGAATATCATTTACGGTATCAGTGTTGGTACATAGCTTAAACATCAGTCATCTGTTAGCCGCTGCTAGCGTGCAAGCCAAAATAATGAATCATGTCGACAGTTGAATCAAAGTTAAAAGTTAGACAACACACACACAATCATCTTATCTCAGTAAAACCTTTATTTCCTTTATTCATGACTGGAAAGGATTAGATTTAAGTTTCTTTGGTCACAATAATCAAAGTGAAGACAACGGAATACCACTGGTAATTAGCACTTTTGTCTTTTAACACAACATGTTTTTGTGACTACTCTCTAGATTTTACTCTTGTTTGCCTTTTGATGGTTTGGCCCTGGCCTGTTTTGGGGTTTCTCTTTGCATGTCTCACAGTTTTATCTGGTTGTGTCTGCCTTCTCATTATGTCATACACATCATAACTGACTATTTAAAGGTCTGACTGAGTCGGGAGGTTTTCATTATTTACAAACCGGATTCCAAAAAGGTTGGGACACTAAACAAATTGTGAATAAAAACTGTATGCAATGATGTGGAGGTGCCAACATCTAATATTTTATTCTGAATAGAACACAAATCACAGATCAAAACTTTAAACTGAGAGAATGTATCATCTTCTCCTGAGATTGCTACCTTGCCATGGTGGAGAAGCTTGAGAGAACCTTTGAATCTAAGAGCGATACCATCTGGAGCTATGCTCCCGGTAGGGCCACCCTTGATGGTAAGGTCAAAGAGGAGGTTCCAGACAAAGAGCGATCACACTCCCCATCCAACGGGACCTGGAACTGTGGGCTGCAGCACTGTTCTTACAACTTTGTGTTATGTTGCTTTACTGCTAATAACAGTGAATGTTGATTTTTCATGATGAGGTGTATGCTAGGTGCAACTTAGCACTACATTGCGTCGACTGCAGGGCTGACAATAGATTGGGATGCTTAGTCTATTTATCCCACAGAGCACAAATGAAGTCAAAAACTAAGAATGCCATACTGGCTCGGACGTCGCCCAGGATAAAAAG
>BRDA01005409.1:17141-38336 GCA_036984385.1 Crenuchus spilurus | reverse complement strand
TGGGGCATCATAAAGAGGAAGGTGTGACAAAGAAGGCCCAAGACGATTGAACAGTTAGAGGCCTGTATTAGACATGAATGGGAGAGCATTCCTATTTCTTTTTTTTTTTTTTTTGGACTGTGGGAGGAAACCGGAGACCCCGGAGGAAACCCACGCAGACACGGGGAGAACATGGAAACTCCGTTCAGATAGGGACTCGAACCCAAGACCCCAGCGCTGAGAGGTGAACGTGCTAACCACTAAGCCACCGTGCCGCCAGCATTCCTATTTCTAAACTTGAGAAACTGGTCTCCTCTGTCCCCAGACGTCTGTTGAGTGTTGTAAGAAGAAGGTTGGATGCCACACAGTGGTAAAAATGGCCTTGTCCCAACTTTTTTGGGATTTGTTGAAGCCATGAAATTTTGAAGCAACATATTTTTCTCTTAAAATGATACATTCTCTCAGTTTAAACTTTTGATCTGTGATTTGTGTTCTATTCTGAATAAAATATTAGATGTTGGCATCTCCACGTCTTTGCATTCAGTTTTTATTCACAATTTGTTTAGTGTCCCAACTTTTTTGGAATCCACTTTGTACAATTTATGTTGTACTGTTGTGTCAAAAGCCGGTTACTGTCATTACTAAGCCTTTCAGAGACCTACAATTATTTTTATGGCCCCACACTTTATAGAATTTATTTTCTCATGTTTCAGGCTACACTATTCACCGATGTGGCTTAGGGTGCAGGACACAACTCCATTACCACTGTATATACTGTCAGTCAATGGTGCGTAAAGAAGACATTGGAAACCATTTGATTGTGTGTAAGACTAAACAATCAACCACAACACCTGTCAAAGCCATGTTCTACAAGTCCCAAGCTGTGCCCACCTAGTGCTGAGCCATGCACACCCAGTACCAAGCCGTGCCCACCCAGTGTAAAGCTGCATGCACCAGTGCAGATCTGTGCCCACCCAGTGTAAAGCCCAGTACCAAGTAGTTCCCACCCAGTGCAGAGCTGTGTCCACCCAGTGCCAAACCATGTCCACTCAGGGCAGAAGAAGATCTGGGAATTTTGTGTGCTATCTTATGTCTGGGAAAAATGTCCTGTGTGCAAAGTCCTTATGAACAGATGCAACATCAGAAAGTATATTGACCGTAAACATACAAACCAGGAGCTTTTTGATGTAAATTCTAAATAGCACCTCAGGAGTGAGTGTATTGATGAGGTTAATGGTGTCTTTTCTGTCCAAGACATTTTCTTCATTTATTTATGCTTTAAAGTTAATTAAAGTGGTAATCAAAAGGGAACTGTACCATCAATATAACTGGCTGTGAAGTATTTATGTTGGCCTAACACGTTCTTTATTTTTGGGATATGTGTGTATTAGTATTATCGTCCATTTATTGTTTTTGAGGTGAACTGCTCAATATATTGCAATATTGATTTTAGGCCATATCGTCCCAGCCCTAGTCTTAAGTAATATTCTAATTTTCTGAGATACTGAGTTTTTGATTTTCATTAGTTGACAGTTTTAATCATCAAAATGAAAAGAAATAAACATTTGAAATATATCAGTCTGTGTGTAATGAATGAATATAATATACAAGTTTCACTTTCTGAATGGAATGAATGAAATAAATAAACTTTTTCATGATATTCTAATTTTTTTGACAAGCACCTGTAGCTTATTTATCCTTGTACAGTCAATGCAAACTTAAGACACCAAATGTGTCTTGTGTAAATTAGATTTAGATGTAGATTTTAGTGAACCAGTAAATAGGCTATCCAACTGTACTGAAACAGCCCTGCATGGGTGAGTAAGGGGATGAGTGATTACCAGCAGGGGTCACCTGCTCCTCTGACACTTCTTACAGCATCTTGTTACATTTAACTGGTGACTTTGCAGGGCAGCATTACATCAACAAGGAAGTCAACAGTTAATATCGATCTCATATTTCTTTTTTAACTGCTAGCGGCAAATAAGGAAGATGAGGAACTGGGTAGCAAAACCAAGTTTGACAACTATATGGTATCTTCTGTTAAAGCAGTCGTGGTTGTTGAGATCCACCTCAATGCACAGTTTAGCTTCAGCCTTAATCCAACCCCTGATCCAGGTCATGATGATATGAGCCAGGTGTGTAGATCTCTAAGAACAGGATTGGACAGTCATGCAGTAAAGGATGGATACCTGCTTTCATGATTATCTTAGATCCTATATTAGTGTATCATAAATTATACCAAATGTAATGCTCCGTCTGACTGGAGACCTCTCTATTGACTATCAATGTGAGTTCAAATGACCTAGAACATGACTCATGTACATACAAATTTCTATGTGTGACTTTGCAGTGTCCTCTCTCTGTCTCTCTCTCTCTCTCTCTCTCTCTCTCTCTCTCTCTCTCTCTCTCTCTCTCTCTTTCTCTGTGTGTGTGTGTGGAGTGACTGACAAGCAGGAGGGAGGCCACAGGGGAGTAAGTAGGGAATGGTGCAGAGAATATTTTCTTTTGGCCTTTGGACATTGTGTCTTAAGCTTGGGTTTATTTTAAAAGAGGCTATTGATAGCTCTTTAATGAGGCTTTATTGGAAAGAATGTGGTCTGGATTGTTGTTTTTCAACATTCTTCTGACCTATGACCTCTCCTTTTTTGGGAGAACTGGAAGGAAACATCATGGCTGAGAAGGGCATGTCAGAATGTATTTTTATTCTCTAATTTTCATAATCTGCATTCCTATCTCTGGTATTCCATTTCTCCTTCAGTCCCTGTGATGTTTTACCCGTTTAATATAGCTTCCATATCCACTCAGGAGACAGACTAACATACAGTAGATCATCTGATAGAGGGGTTCACAGTTCTGCCTTTTCTCCATCCACATCTCTCTCTCTCTCTCTCTCTCTCTCTCTCTCTCTCTCTCTCTCTCTCTCTCTTTCTCTCTCTCCCTCTTTCTCTCTGTCCCTGTTTCTCTCTTTCATCTCTCTCTTTCTTTCTTACTCACTTCTCTCTCAGAAGTCTTTTGCACTCACTCATCTCTCTTTCTCTATCTTCCAGCCTCCCTCTCTCTCTCACTCTCTCTCTCTACCCCCTCTCTCTCTTCCTCTCCCTCTCTCTGGGTGAAATTTTTCCACCACATACTCCAAGCATGGAGGATTAACAGAGGACAGTGGTTGCCTATTTATATCAGTGACGGTGAATGGGAGCGAAGCAGTGTGCAGATTAACACATTAACATATTAAAACACATACGCAGGCCTTCCTAAACAGAGAGGCACACTGATCAAAGTCACAAAGCTGGCACTCCATGAGACCACACACATCATACACTTTATATTGCAAATGCAAATGATGACTTTACACTGCGGCTTTAGTAAATTGACTCACACAGCTGGCAGCTTCATCTACATAAGCAGACTTTTCCCTGATAAAATACTGTTCACAGTGAGTATATATGTATTAAGTCGTTCAACCAAAAGCTAACTGGCCAAAATAATATGGTGTAACTTTCCAAGTTAATGTTTCAAACCAAAAATCCCTGACTGTCTGTCTCTCATCCTACCGCCTCCAGCAAGAAGGGTGCACATATTCAGACCTAGCATAAATAAGCAGCTGTTTTCATCAGCGCCCGTCCTGATGTCTCCCCTTCTCAGCCTCACACAATCCTGGGAAAAGAATCTTTCCCTTACGCACATAGCAATCTTTCATACACACACACTCTCTCTTTCTCTCTCTCTCTCTCTCTCTCAAACACACACAGAAACATACACACACATAAGTAGAGTTAGAACATGTATTTTTATGAGCAGAAAATGCAAAGGTCAACATACAGTTTTCTGTGTATTCTGACTACATTATTGTAGGTGCATTGTAGACAACATAATGCTGAATATCACAAGAGAGATAGGAAAGAGAGAATGAGAAAGAGAAAGAGAGGGAGAGAAAGATAAAGAGAGAAACATGTTCCCATCCCATGATTGGCAGAGGATAAGGTCAAAGGATAAACAATCATATGATTCAGACAAAGCTGTGTGTTGCATTGCACTGTCCTTCCTGACACCTGTATTAAACAACATTATTTGTAGAGAAAGTGTGCTCTGTGTGTTTGAGACAGAACAAGGTGTGAGTGTGTGAACTCAGGTGACAGGCTTGAAAGTGTGAGCAAGAGTGTGTGTTTAGTGGCTCCAAGTGTGCTGACAGACAAGGATCAGTGGCAGATTGTTTCCACTGGAAAGAATTCTAAGAATGAGACAGAAGAGCTATCAGTGACTGAGCACTATGACCCTGATAATAATTTAAAACACAGACACACACACATTCATGTGCAAACTCTCCATGTCCACGTGGCTTGAACAATACAGACACACACACACAATGTCCACGCTACTCATGCATACATCAATAAAACACAAACATGCTCCTTTCCTGAGCAATGCAGGTAGCTGCACAACATCACAATGTAGAGTAAAAGAGTCTAGTTGATAGGGGGACCACTATTGTATCATCAACACCAACTATATTGTCATGTTTCTTCTCATCACAGGGTGCTACATTTAGCAATACACAGACTGAAAGAGCAGATGGAGAACAGAAAAAACTAAATAAAGCAAATACAAACAGTATTTAAGTCTAACCCAATTCAAGGCAACATACAAAAAGAACTATACAAATAATAAACACAGGACAACAGAGACTAACCGTGGAGGGAGTAAGGTGGACCATTCAAGCCATTATGCCCAATTCATTTATTCATTTTCATTCACTTGTTTCACAGTAGCACCCTGATTCAAAGGCAAATGTTTAAGGGGTTAGTAATTTCAGGCTCCTGCAGGAGATGTTGCATGAGGATGATTGGGCTATAAAAACCCATGGGATGTGTAACAGGATTCATAGACTGAAGTGTACAGTCATGGGTCTACCAGCAGTTAATAGAAAATTCTCAAGAGAATTGTGGCCAAAAGAATAAACTGATGGTCAAGGACAGTACTGTGGATTTACGGCTTGTGAATGAAAATCGCTCACTTCTATTCAAGAAAAGCATCTGGACGTCAATGCATGTCCTTCACAACCAATTTCTGAAAGAAAACTTCAAAGGGAACTGCATACCATCAATATATGGGGCAGAGTGGCATGCAAGAGGTTTCGCCCTTATGTGCTATCAGAGACAATTCTGAGGATTTCCTGCAGAGATTTTTACAACTGCAGATAGATGCAGCCCACCGGCAAATTCAGCTACTTCCTTCACACTCTGGCCTCTGCTGTCCAAATGCAATCCTTCATTTTTGCCAAACAAAAACTCTTGATGACCCATTTTCTACACATCATTACACGATACATTCACTGCACTATGCCACCTCTTCTCAATCTATGAATCCTGTCACACACCCCTCAAGTATCTGTAGCCCAGTCATCCTTGAGCAAAGTCATCTGCAGGAGCCTGAAGTTAGTACCACCTTAAACAATTTCTATTGGTTCTAACACATCAACTGTTTTTTTTACAAAAACTACATAATCAAACAATAATCAGCTTTGTTGATTAGTTATTTCAGTCCTACTAGCCACACAATTCACCAGTGGCCTAGTAATGACTGCCAACAGCATATTACTTGCATAATACTCACTTTATTCTGATCCTTCCCTACTTGTCTTCTCTGTGTTGGGTACCTACAGTACCACTGTGATGAGGTGATCACCTGATTTTGACTACACCTGTTGCCGCAATCACTTTGATGACATCACTGGTAGCCTCGGTGAACTGTAACATTGTCCACTGTATAAATAACTCTGCTGTGGGTGGCAATTTTCCAGGAAGTATCTAGCAAGAGCCACTATCTGGATGGAATGTCAACTCACTCTTTCCAGGAAGTAACCTGAAGACCTTGGCAGGGAAGCATGTCTTCAGTAACCCCCTAATAATTGATCTGTGATCCATCTCTCTAACTTGTTACCTAACTTAAACCATCCTGGATAAAATGTCACAATTTACTACAGGGGAAGGAGAGGTCAACTTTCACAGCTCAGGTTATCTCTGTCCATTACATTCATTGGATGAAAAAATCCTGCACCTTAAATCCAAGAATGCTACCACCAAAACATAAACTATATACAAAAATTAACTATAGAAGCCAAAATCTATTCCTAAGTCATTTGAAATTTGGAAACAAGCTTGAAATTATGGCAAAAATGATATATCACAAAAAAATGCAAAAATGTGTATCTTCTTTCTTACCATTCATAACTTACATTTGAATAGAGCTCGGAGAACAATGCAATAAATTCACAACAGCTTTAATAATGATAGCTAACCCTGTAAAGCTGCTGCTAACCCTGTAAAGCTGCTTTGTGACATCAGTTGTAAAAAGCGCTTTATAAATAAAATTTGATTGATTGATTGATTGATTGATTGATAGCGTGGCTAATATTGCTCTGCACAAACTGCCCATCAAAGTTGCCTAAGCTTTTAAATCTTTTAATTAATGCTGGGTAATAAAGATGTGGCAGTTATAGAATTAATTATATGTGACCCCACCAGGGAAAACCAGGCCAAAGTCACTGGGTAACTTATTGAGATATCATGTTGAGATATCGTGTCAATATCATGTCACTCACATTACCGACAAAACTTATCCACTCGGTATTATTTCTGTAAATGATAGATAATAGTCCCAGTTATCTATTGGAGTACATATTTTGATCAAAAGCAAAACTTAAATTCACAAAAACGTTGTTTTGAAAAAAACTAATTTGGAAAAAAAAGAATGACTTTGACCAGGTTTTCCCTGGCGGAGTCACATATTCTATGTGTCACATTTATTACAATTATTTAATAATTCTTTATTAAATGTAATGTATTTTAGTCTCCTGTAAAGAAAGGTCATGCCAAGAGTCCACAACCCAGTTAGCTGCAGACCTGAGCTTGCCTATCAGTATAGATGGTCTATTTTGTTGGGGGTAAAGTGACATGCAAAGGTTTGGGCACCCCAGGAAAAAAAAGGCCAGGTTCTTATGATATAAAAAATCTGACCAAAATGAATATTCAGACTTTTTCCATCTTTAATTTGACCCATAATCTGTGCAATTCCATTGAAGAACAGACTAAAATCATATAAATAAAATTTTTAAAACCCTAAAGTAATGTGGTTGCGAAAATATGGACAACCTCTTGTAATTTGGGATGTGGCTGTGTTCAGTATTAACTAGTCACATTAAAACACATGTTAAATAATATTTAATACTGTACACAATGGTCATCATTTAAAGTCATTCTGATTTACCCCAAATCTAGTAGGGTTTTCCTGATATTTCAATCCAATCCAATCCACTTTATTTATATAGCACTTTAAAACAACAACAAGTGTTAACCAAAGTGCTGTACACATACTAAAAGAATAGGACAAACATAGATTAAACAAATAAAAACATAAATAATAACCCAAATTAAAAAGAATTAAAACAATAAAAATTGATTAAACTGAATTAAAAGCCAATGAGAAAAAATGTGTTTTTAAATGAGACTTAAAAACAGGGAAAGACTCAATCTGCCTAATGTGCAAGGGAAGGTCATTCCACAATTTAGGTCCTGCTACCGAAAAAGAATGATCACCTCTGCATTTTCTCACTGTCCTCAGAACCGGAAGAAGGCACTGATCTGTAGACCTGAGCTAATGGCTCGGGTTATAGGATTGTAGTAGGTCAGACAGATACTGGGGGGCAAGACCATGAAGAGATTTAAAAACAATTAAAAAGATTTTAAACTGAATGCGAAGGTGAACCGGAAGCCAATGCAGTGACTTTAAAATTGGAGTGATGTGCTCTCACTTTTTTGTACATGTTAAGAGTCGTCCAGCAGCGTTTTGCACAAGCTGTAGCCTCGCAATGGATTTCTGGTCAAGACCAAAGTAAAGTGCATTTCAGTGACCTGAAGAGGGATGTACACTGAAGATGCCCTCACAATCTGACATATTTGGAGCACTTTGGCAAGAAAGAGTGGGTAAAGATTGACAAGTCAAAATGTGCCATGCTGATAGACTACCCAAAAGTCTGAATGCTGTCATAAATTCAAAAGGCACTTCAACAGAGTATTAGTTTAAGGGTATCCATATTTATGCAACCCCATTATTTTAGTTCTTCAGTTGTATTTTTCCACACTAATAGATCTCAATTTATTTTTCAATGTAATTACACAGATTATAGGTCATATTAAAGGTGAAAGTATTCTGAGATTATTCCTCCTGGTCTGATTTTTTTTATATCACCAAAAACCAGCATTTTATTGGGGGTGCTGCGTTAACCCCCCCTTGATGTCTCAGAGACTGGGTGAAGATTTAACAGCATTTCTTTAATGTTGGCAAGCATCTCTTGCAATATAATAAGAGACTGTGTTACACAGCTCTGTTTTTGTCAATATCTACATTATAGTGTATTATTAATTTCACATTTTATATTATATATATTACAGATATCTATCACCTGGTGAATGTGTTGTTTGTGTGGTGGCAAATTCATTGTTGTCATTTCCAGTCTGCTTAGCTTTATTAGTTACAAACCCGCTTTTATAAAAATATGAATAACAACATTTAATCCCTATATTTAAAACCATTTTGATAAAACACATGAAATGAAACTTGAAATTAATCCATCCATACATCATCTTCCGCTTATCCATGTCCAGGTCACGGGGGTAACAACCCAAGCAAAGAAGACCAGACGTCCCTTTCCCCAGCTGTACATCTTCCTGCTCATATGGAGCTTATAGAGGATTCCAAGGCATTCCAAGGCCAGCTGAGAGATATAATCTCTCCAGCGTGTCCTAGTTCTTCCCCGAGATCTCCTCCCAACTGAACATGCCCAGAACACCTCACCCAGGATGCGCCCATGAAGCATCCATACCAGGTGCCTGAACCACCTCAACTGGCTCCTCTTGATGTGCAGGAGCAGCAGCTTTACTCCGAGCCCTACCCGGATGTCAAAACTCTTCACCTTATCTTTAAGGGAGAGCCCAGACACCTTACAAAGAAAGCTCATTTCAGCCGCTTGTATTCGTGATCTCATTCTTTCGGTCATTACCCAAAGCTCATGACCATAGGTGAGGTTTGGAATGTTAATCGACTAGTAAACAGAGAGCTTGGCCTTTTGACTCAACTCTCTTTTCAACAAGACAGACCGGCACAGAGGCCGCATCACTGTGGCTGCTGAACTGATCCATCTGTCGATCTCCCACTCCCTTTTACCCTCACTCATGAATAAGACCCCAAGATACTTAAACTCCTCCACTTGAGGCAAGGACACCCTCCAAACCTGGAGAGAGCAATCCACCTTTTCTCGGCTGAGTACCATGGTCTTGGATTTGGAGGTACTGATTCTCATCCCAGTCACTTTACACTCAGCTGCAAACTGGTCCAGTGAGAGCTGGAGGTCCTGGTCTGATGAAGCCAGCAGAACCACATCACCTGCAAAAAGCAGACATGGAATCCTGAGGTCACCAAACTGGACACTTTCCACCACTTGGCTAAGCTGAGAGATTCTGTCCATAAAAATTATCAACAGAATCGGTGACAAAGGGCAGCCCTGATGGAGTCCAACCACAACTGGAAACCAGTCTGACTTACTGCCGGCAATGCGGACCAAGCTCCTGCTTCCCTTGTGTAGGGACTGGATGGCCCTTAGCAAAGAGCCCAGTACCCCATACTCACGGAGAACCTTCCACAAGATACCTTGAGGGACACGGTCGAATGCCTTCTCCAAATCCACAAAACACATGTAGATTGGTTGAGCAAACTCCCATGCATCCTCTAGGATCCTATCAAGAGTAAAGAGCTGGTTCAATGTTCCACATTGTTCCTCCTAAATCCGAGATTCAACTATCAGTATGACTTTCTTCTCCAGCACCCCTGAATAGACTTTACCGAGGATGCTGAGAAGTGTGATCCCCCTGTAGTTGGAACACACCCTCCAGTTTCCTTTCTTGAAAATAGGGACCATGACACCCATCTGCCAATCCAGGGGCACTGCCCCCGATGTCCATGCGATGTTACAAAGACGTGTCAACCAAGACAGCCCTGTAGCATCCAAAGCCTTGAGAAACCCAGGGCAGATCTCATCCTCCCCCCGGGGCCTTGCCACTGAGGAGTTTTTTAACTACCTCAGCCACTTCGGCCTGAGTGATGAGTGAGTCAACCCCAAGGTCCCCAGACTCTGCTTCTTCTCTTGAAGACGTGCAGGTGGGATTGAGAAGGTTCTCAAAGTATTCCTTCCAATGGCCAATGATGTCCCCAGTCGAGGTCAACAACTCTCCCCCTGCACTGTAGATAGTGTTAGTGGGAAACTGCTTTCCCCTCCTGAGCCGCTTGACCATTTGCCAGAATCTTTGAGGAGCCATCCAATAGTTATTTTTCCATGGCCTCACCAAACTCCTCCCACATCTGTGTTTTTGCCTCAGCAACAGCCAAAGCCGCAGCTCGCTTGGTTCTTCGGTACTCATCATTTGCCTCTGGAGTCCTACAAGACAGCCAGGCCAGATAGGACTCTTTCCTGAGTTTGACAGCCTCCCTCACCCAGGGTTTCCACCACAGGGTATGGGGGTTGCCACCCCGACAAGCACCAACCACCTTGCAGCCACAGCTCTGATCAGCTGCCTTGACAATGGAAGCCCGAAACACAGCCCATTCAGACTCAGGGTCATAGAGTCTGACAAAATGTGGTCAAAGCTCTGCTGGATGTGGGAGTTGAAAATCTCCCTGACAGGTTCCTCTGCAAAACGTTCCCAGGAAATCCTCACTACATGTTTGGGCCTGCCAGGTCTGTCCGGCATCCTCCCCTGCCATCTGATCCAACTCACCACCAGGTGGTGATCAGTTGACAGCTCTGCCCCACTCTTCAACCAATTGTCCAAGACACATGGCCGTAAGTCCAACAATTTAATGATAAAGTCAATCATTGAGCTTCTGCCTAGGGTGTCCTGGTGCCACGTGCACTTATTGGCACCCTTGTGCTTGAACATGGTGTTAGTTATGGATAAACTGTGACAAACACAATAATCCAGTAACTGAACACCACTCAGTTTCAGATCAGGGAGGCCATTCTTCCCAATCACGCCTCTCCAGGTCCCAATGTTGTTGCCCACATTAGCACTGAAGTCCTCCAGCAGAACAATGGAGTCCCCAGAGGGAGCGTTTTCCAGCACCCCCTCTAAGGACTCCAAGAAGGCTGGATATTCTGAATTACTGTTCAGTGCATAAGCACAAACAGAAGTCAGAACCCGTCGCCCAACCTTAAGGCATAGGGAAGCTACCCTCTCATCCCCTGGGCAAAAACCCCACACACAGGCACCAAGCCGGGGTGCTATGAGCAAGCCTACCCCTGCCTGATGCCTCTCACCTTTGGCAACTCCAGAATGAAAAAGTGTCCAGCCCCTCTCAAGGAGATTGGTTCCAGAGCCCAAGCTGTGCGTTGAGATGAGCCCAACTATATCTAGCTGTTATCTCTCAACCGCATGCACCAACTCAGGCTCCTTTCCCGCCAGCAAAGTTACGTTCCATGTCCCAAAAGCTAGCTTCAGTAGCCAAAGATCAGAATGCCAAGTCCCTTGTCTTGAGTCACCACCCAAATCACAAGGCACCCAACAACCATTACTACCTCTCACACAGGTGGTAGGCCCATGTGAGTCGACCCATGTAGCTCCTTTGAGTTGAACCCAACCGGTCCCCATGGGTAGAGGTCCAGCCACCAGGCGCTTGCCAAGGAGCCCCTATCCCAGGCCTGGCTCCAGAGTGGGACCCCTGGAACCTTATTCTGGGTGAGGGATCCAGGGTCTTGTTATTTTTATTCTTCATGGTGGTCTTCTTTAGATCACTTGTTAGTTTTTAAATTATTTTTTTATATGCCCATTTTAACATTTATGCCAGTAACCTATTTAAAAACAGATGATACAAGGGCATGTTTACTTATGGGTTACACCACCTCTTCTTTTAACAACACTCTGTAAGCATTTAGGAACTGAGGAGAAAAAACTGCTATAGCTTTGAAAGTGAAATTTCTTCAGTTTCTTACTTTATTTACAGGATTTCAGCTATTCACCAGTTAGGAGTCTCCTTTTGCAATATTTTTCTTTTCATAATGCAGCAATTTTAATGAGTAACAAGTCTGTTCTGCAAACAGTCCAGTTAAACACATGGACCTTTTCACTGCAGTGCCATGATGTTATAATATGTGCAGAATCTGACTTGACAGTCTTTCTGAAATAGGTAAGGTCTTTGCTGAAAAAGACATTAGATGATGGACTTAGATGGTTGCTCCAAAACCTGTAGTATGTATCATTCAGAAGAAAACATTTTTAATTTTCCTCAGCTCAGGCCTAGAGAATGTGGTTTTTCGAGTTCTAGTTAATATTGTTTCTTTTTTCATTGTATAATACTAACTTGTAGTTGTAGTTGCAGAAATGAATTGAGATCACAGATACTGATTTTTGGAAGCATACTGAGCTGATGCAGTGATTTTTGCTAGAGAATTATGTCTGTTTTTAAAACAGTGACACCTGAAGGCCTTAAGATACTGGTTTGCAGCCTTGTCTTTTTCTTTGTTGAATGATTTATTTGCATAACACATAGATGTTTACCTAATTAGTTGTGAGATGTTCCACCAGGAGTTAAGAATAACAGAACATACCAGTTGTTTTTTTTGCTTCTTTACCTGTTTGGAAGATGTTGCTGGAATCAAGTTCAAATGGTCATATATTTTTCTAAAAACTAAAGAAATGTGATATTTTGTGTTATGCACTATTTTCAATTAAATATACATAATTGCATTATGTTTTAATTACATTTCACACAGCATTCCAACAGTTTTGGAAATAGGGTTGTAAAATAATTAGGTATGCCCCGAATCTTTGGCAACCAAAATTATTTAGCTGAAAATGTAATAAAAACACATCAGTGTATAAGTGAAAAGACAGAAAAATGTATTCTGAACAAAGTGGACCTTTACTGCAAAATTGTGCTTTTCCTCACCAGTTAACAAAACACAGATTCACCAGCACAGTTACAGTTTGGTGCTGAAATGGAAGATGACAACAAACTACAAGCACAACCTTTACTAAACTACCATTGTTATAATGCCAGAATACAGCCACTTAGCTTCATGTTTGTGCTCTGGCAACTACAGTGTTAGGGACTGTCTCACAATTACCAGAAGAAATGTGAAGTTTCAGTGTCTGTAGCCAATGACACTCACATTAAACACACAAAATATCCATGTGGCTTACATCACTCATTTTAGAAATGTTCTTCATTTTATTTCATGCTTTTTAATTAAAAATTAGTAATAATGTAACAAACATGCATCTTCATACATATTCATATATGATTGTCTTTTGTAATTTTTCTAACATTTGTTTTCTATACAAATATAAAAGAATAATCAGTTAAACTGTTATTAAACCTAATGATGTCAAACCAACTTATTAAAGTTTCATTTCTGACTAACTACAAGAAAATAGTTTTTTAGAAAATAGTTGGGTTGCTAATTTTATAATCATTTATAGAAATGAAGAACTGTGTGCAGTACTCAGTTGGTATATTTTTGTATGAAACAGGAAACTAAATGAAACTTTATGTAGGGACCATAAAGTAGCAGCTCCAAACATGTATACAAAAGCATGTGTTTAGACCAAATAAATGGAGCCTATGTATATTCTGATTATCATTAGTCATTACTCACTCACTGTTTTGTACATTGTTGACCTGTACTGCCATTTACAACTAAAACAATAAAAAACTGTATTTCTCATGTTTAAACAGCAAGCAGACAGATCAATAATTACTGCAACTGACTACTGGACTGAACTGTAAAGAACTGGGTTGAAATGGTGGCTTGAATTTCCCACAATAACCACAGCAATACTTAGATGTTTTATGAGAAACAGAGGTATGAAAATGTCAGCTTACAGCTTGTGGAGAGGAAGTTTACAGAGCTCGAGGTGAGTTTAGGAAGACAGGAAGGCAAGATGTGGTTAGTGCAACTAAATACAGTATGCATTCATATTCTGCACAGAAAAGACACACATGCAGTGTTTTGCAGGAAGTTGCACCACTCTGCTTTAAAACCTCTCAGTCCTCTCGAGTGAGATGGTTTACTGCAAGGGAAGTGAAACCGAAAGGAGTTTTCAGACATATGCAGTATGTTTCCTGAAACACACAAGCTAAGGTGAAAAAAGACAGAAGCTAATGACAGCACTAACCTCTCCTCTCCAACTTTTAAAGTTTTAAACCTAAAGTTAAAATCAGACCTCTTTTATCTTTCATTGGATCTTGTTATGATTATATCATGACAGAATTTATAAAATTGAAATGTAATGACTTTCTTGTTGCTTCCAAAATGGTTTCCATCAGAATTCAATTAATACACCACACACTAGCAAGTTTCACTGTTTCAATACCACATTTCAACTCTACCTCCCACCACCCCACCTATTATCACTCAGCTAGCTCAGACATGCTTCATGATAAAGTATTTGATTTGGAAATAGCAAACAAAAATGTATTATAAATGCACTGACTTTTTAGTTGACTTTAATGAACCCAACTCTCATGTCAGCCTGCAGTGGGACTGAAAGTCAAAAGTTGAAAATGTTTTGCTCTATTATTATTACTACTTTAGAAAAAGTGGACATGTCAAAACCATGAATAAGAGGAGTACAGAGCACAAAATAATACTACAAACTACCTAGAAAATATTGTAGTGGTGTTGTTTTTCAGTCAGTTTCCATAACGATCCCAAATTTTTCAATCAAAAAATTATTTAAAATATATACTACAGGATAAAAAGTCAGAAACTAATAGTTAATAAAAATTATTAGTTGTGCAAATATGTAAAGATATAAAGCAGAGTATGTATCATTAGATTATCAATCGAGTCTAGTTAAGAAACATCGACAATAAAATTAGCAAAATCTCTATCAAGACTAAATATTAGAAACTTCTAGTTTGTATTACATGTTAATAATGTAGGCTGTTCTTAAAAGCACTGACTGACTCTGCTGTGGTGATAATGAAGCTCCTTTAGACAACAGATTGGAGGACACTGATTGGTTAAATGTCTGTTGCTATGTGAGTATCTTGTGTCAGCAGGTCAGTGATTGGCTGCTGCTTCTCTGACTGGGTGACATTTCTGTCAGAGAGAGAATGAACCAGGAAGATAATTTCCCCCAATATATTTTACACATTACAGGTTATTGTGCATGTTTAGCACATATATACTTACAATATGTAGTCACTGATTATTGTTTTAAATGTTTATTTAAAAAATGAAAATAAAAATTATTTCCACTGGGAGGGCGGAGCCCTCACACCCTCTATTGGACAGCCGCCACAGAGATAAAATCTAATGCTGAAAAGCTAATCAAATTTTTAAAAGCTGAACGTGTTTTGTGTCATGTTCCACAGCAAAAGTTGAAGTTTTTTTCAGGTTCCATAGCAACATCATTAATTTTGACAGTATCCATACAGAGATCTACCATCCAGCTCAACAACCAACCTCCAATTTTAATGTAATACACCTGCAGGTCATGAAGACATAAGTGATATCTGTATTTATGTCAAGCTTTTTTGTTTTTTGGTGATCAGTTTGGTTTATAGGTCTTGAAAATAATAAAAAAATAATCTCAAATTGTTACAATATTTCAAGTTTGAGTAAACTATTATTCAACATTAACAATATTAAAACAATGTCACTTTACATGTAAGGAATATAAAATATGAGATTTTATGTTTTTGAATTAAATTGTGCAGAAATGAACAATACCCAATGGTCCAACAAGAATTAGCTATTCTCTTATTGGGCTTTTTTTGGCCAAGGGTGGCAACCCACTATGATATCCTAATTGAATACCAGATTACAGACACACTGATTTGTAAAGTACATTCAAAATGTTTACACACCCATGACTATTAGGCTGGTCCAGGCTATGCATTTTTTAAATTTCCTCCCACACTTCCATTTGATGCTACTACTGTGTAAAAGTGTCCATTTTGATCAAGATAAGTTATTTGTGGTCAATGCTCAATCAAAATAATTTAAAATCAAATGTATAGAAAATGTAACTTTTACTAACAAAAGGTCAGTGACTGTAAACAATGTTGCTTAGTTTGTTTAGTTGACTTTCTGTTTTTATGCTTTAATATTAAATATTCATTGCATCACACATTTTGAATTACAGATCAAGTGTTTGTGATACTCTTGATGACTCAGTCAGTCACAGTGAGCTCTGCAGCTCTATTCATCAGTTTAGTTAGTAAAAAAAATGGTTTGCTGTTGGTATGTCTGTATAAACTGGTAATAATGGCTTATATGAGAAGATTACTTTGAGCCTAAATACCCTAAATATTAAGTTTTGTGCATTGTGGCGCTATATAAAAATAAGAGTGGGAGTTTATTGGAAGTCTGAGATTTTCGACCATCTTACCGACCACGATAATTTGCTAACCTGGAGTGGTGAGATCCAACAACACCTAACAATTCAGATGACCCTGGAAGCCTTCACTACATGGAGGACGGTAGATCAGGACCAAAATTGAGCTCCATGCCCCAAGTTATCTGCCTACGTGTGGAATACCCCCTGCCCACTTGTACCCAGCATTTAATCATTCACATACAAGCACAAACAAAGCAACACAGATTTGCAAAGTACGTTCAAAATGTTTATTTACAACCTCTGTCTTTCACAGAGAAAAGTGGTAACAAGAGAAAAAAAAATGGCAGCTATTCTCCCTGAGCTGTACACAAATACAGAGCAAACAAATCTACAGATGGTTCACATGGAGGAGAGGTGACCTAAACACAGCCCCACCCTCCACCAGAGGACTCGCACGCACACCCACATACACACTAACGATTTGCACAAAAGCCTCTATACAGTCAGGACGTACAAAAATGCAAATAAAGGCTAGACATCCTGTGTCAATATACAAGGTGCTCTCAGTGCCAAGGTGACCTGTTAGGACCCTTCCACTGAGGGAAAAGGATGGCTGGAGGAAAACAAAGGCTGTGTCAGGCAGGTTCTTGATGTGCGTTACAAATGACCCCACCTGATCTCCAATCCACAGGACAGTGCGTGGAAGCAGGAAGACTTAAATCAATATCTGGATAAATATACATCAGTTAAAGCCTTTGCCTCAAAATAACCTCCCACTAACAATGACAGTGGAATAAAAATGGAAACAAAGGTTCAAGGTGCTGAGGGCTTTGAATGGCATGAATTACGAATGACTGAAGACTGAACACCTCCCACCTCTCTATCCGAAAAGACACTGGTATGTACAAGATACACACTTATGTGGATATTCACAGTGAAATAAACTACAAGTACTATTTACATACAGTATTAGGTGGAAAATGAAGTTCAAAGAAAAACAAAGTGACTAAGCTAAACCAGAGTTAGTAAAATAAAGAAACATCATATGCAGTTTACAGCATCAATGCTAAAAACATGCCTACATGAATGTCCCCACTATAACACACCCATCAACTTTCTTCAGGTGATACAAACAAGCTCAATAATCACCTGTGCTCCTTAATTTCCCAAAGCTTCCACTTCCTGAAAGCCATTTGTGACCCCGCCAGGGAAAACCACGCCAAAGTCACTGGGCAACTTATTGAGGTATTGTGTCAATATCGTGTCACTCACATTAGCGACAAAACTTAGCCACTCGGTATTATTGCTGTAAATGAAAGATAACGGTCTCAAGATAACTATCGGAGTACATATTTTCATCAAAAACAAAACTTAAATTCATAAAATAGTTGTTTTGAAAAAAACACATTTTGTGAAAAAAGACTTTGAGCTGGTTTTCCCTGGCGGGGTCACATTTTCTCACCAAATGTCTTCTTGCATAGGGCTGCACAATGTATTTGATTTCTATTATTAGAAAATTGGTATTGGCAATACTGATATTACTGTAGGCTGCAATATGCAAATTAGCCTCAAGGAATATTTTTTTATTGCGACCAATCACAGATGATGTTCTGTTCTGGTGCATGTTGGTCAAAAATAGTGCCCGCATCAGAGATTTGATAAAGTATATTAACATATTATGCAATTTGAGGCAAACTGCAACATTGTAATGGTAACATGCTACTTTTTCCATATTATGCAGCCCTATTATTGTGATCACTCCTCTAGGAAATAACACTTCCATAAAAAAAAAACAAACAAAAAAAACACTGGCTCTGTATCACAAGACATTGTGACTTTGAAAGCTCTTGTTTCCTCTAATGGTCAGGAAAGGTACCAGAGAAATGACAAAAATGAGTGGGACAGTCTGTGGAAGTCTACCAAAGGCCTCCTAAGTCATGAACATGCATCTGCATACGTAGAGCTGTATGTATGTGTATGTATGTGTATGAATGAGTTAAGAGAGTGCAAGAGAGAAAAAAAAGATGGAGAGAACAAGAAAGTATGTCAGCATGTAAACATTCCTATGGGGAAATGTTAGATTTGTTGAGGTTCTGAGGAAATCTTCATCTTTAGTGAGAGAAAGAGTTTATGAGCAAATCCACTCCAAACAATCAATGAGCTTCAATTTATATTCAGAAATCATCTCAGAAGGAGGAATGCTCTTAATTCAATTTAGTAGCACCAGGTGTATGATCAGGGCAGAGAGAAATCCCAGATTGTGAAAGGATTTTAGAGGAATATGAAGCTGTGTATGTAGTATGGGTTTGTATTGTGTGTGTGCGCGCGTGCGTGTGTGCACATGAGAGAGAAAAGTCACTTCAGTCCTTTTTAGTGCTGCGAGTTCTGCACTTGTCCTGTCTGTGCCTTTTCATCACTCTCTTCCTCTTCATCCTCATCGTCCTCCTCATCCTCGTCATCATCATCATCATCATCTTTCTCACTGACGATAAACTCCTTTGGAGGCCAGCGCAGCTCTCCGCTCTCCACCTCCACATCTGTGATCTCCACCACAATGGATGGCAGACGGTCCTTCACCTTGCAGCATCTCTCAAAATCTGAAGGATCCGGAAAGATCTTTGGGGGAAAAGAGAAAGACAATGTTTGTGAAGGTGTGCTCTTACGTCATCATTTCATGAACACCCATAAACCTTTGTTAATATTAGATATTGTGATCTGTACAGATCTGCACAGCAGAAATTCACCAAATTCACAGCCAAGAAAATTGGGCTAGGGACCATAAAATGAAGCTTTTCTAGTGAAATAGACCATTTGCTGTGAAATTGTATGAAATTCTAACTTTAAGCTTTTTGTGCCTTATTTGCACCTTCGGAAAACAACAACATGTACACATTTTGGAATCTGACTGCGATGCAAAATAAAATATTCAATAAGGGGGGCGCCCAAGAGTGACGAAACTGTGACACCAAAGCCAAACTAATGCACTATTTTCACTGCATCACAGCTACTGACTCACAAATAATGTGACTCTGCAGTTGGCTGGTGAGAGCTGCCCTTGAACTGGCAGTGTTTGCAGGCTTTAATACAGCACTCATAATACACACCGTGTGATTTAACTGTTATGAAATATAAAACTTACATAGCAGAACATATATACTTATACTTAATAGTAGTGTTGTTGGTTTTTGGCTCTTATTTTATGTTACGTATCTTCATCATAGATGTTTGTGTGTTATGCAGTCTTCATGCAGAAGATTGTGTTTAGATGTGTATTACATGGTTATGTATGCAGCACCAGTGTTCTAATGGGGATAATAAATCATTTGGACCTTGATAATGGCCAACTTTATAACAGATACCGCAGCATGATGATAAAACTCAGCTCATAAAGGGCATCCAGTGAAAACTCGCTCCTGAAGCTATGAGTGGTGTGTGCCTGAGAGAAAGGGAGAAAGAAAACTAGAGAGAACTGCCTGAGAACCAAGCATGACGCAAACAGCATTCAGGGAAGGGCACGCACAGTCCACTCTCATCTTTCTCTTTATGCTTACATTCTCTCATTCTTGGCCTGAGAAAGAGGAATTAAATAATGATAATAAAGTCTGTCCAAAAATCTCCATTCTGCTTGAGCGGAACTGTATTTTTAGCTCTGTATGGTTCTGTGATGGCAGAGAGAAAAGAGAGAGAGAGAAAAGAGAGAGAGAGAAAAGAGAGAGAGAGAAAAGAGAGAGAGAGAAAAGAGAGACAGACAGACAAACAGACAGAGACAGAGACAGAGAGAGAGACACAGAGAGAGAGACAAAGAGAGAGAGACAAAGAGAGAGAGACAAAGAGAGAGAGACAAAGAGAGAGAGACAAAGAGAGAGAGACAGTAATAATAAAGTCTGTCCAAAAATCTCCATTCTGCTTGAGCGGAACTGTATTTTTAGCTCTGTATGGTTCTGTGATGGCAGAGAGAAAAGAGAGAGAGAAAAAAGAGAGACAGACAGACAGACAGACAGACAGAGACAGAGAGAGAGAGAGAGACAAAGAGAGACAGAGACAGTAATAATAAAGTCTGTCCAAAAATCTCCATTCTGCTTGAGTGGAACTATTTTTAGCTCTGTATGGTTCTGTGATGGCAGAGAGAAAAGGGACAGAGAGAGAGTGAGACAGAGACAGAGAAAGAGACAGACCGAGACAGAGACCGAGAAAGAGACAGACCGAGACAGAGACCGAGAAAGAGACAGACCGAGAAAGAGACAGACCGAGAAGGAGACAGACCGAGAAAGAGACAGACCGAGAAAGAGACAGACCGAGAAAGAGACAGACCGAGAAAGAGACAGACCGAGACAGAGACAGAGAGACAGACAGAGAGACAAACAGACAGAGAGACAGACAGAGAAAGAGAGACAGACAGACAGAGAGACAGACAGAGAGACAGACAGAGAAAGAGAGACAGACAGACAGAGAGACAGACAGACAGAGAGACAGACAGACAGAGAGACAGACAGACAGAGAGACAGACAGACAGAGAGACAGACAGACAGACAAAGAGAGAAAGAGACAGAGAGACAGACAGACAGACAAAGAGAGAAAGAGACAGAGAGACAGACAGACAGACACAGACAGAGACAGACAGACAGACACAGACAGACAGACAGACACAGACAGACAGACAGACACAGACAGACAGACAGACACAGACAGACAGACAGAGAGAAAGAGAGAGCGACAGACAGACGGAGAAAGAGAGAGCGACAGACAGACGGAGAAAGAGAGAGCGACAGACAGACGGAGAAAGAGAGAGCGACAGACAGACGGAGAAAGAGAGAGCGAC
>BRDA01005409.1:2209-17041 GCA_036984385.1 Crenuchus spilurus | reverse complement strand
AGACAGCGACACAGAGACAGCGACACAGAGACAGCGACACAGAGACAGCGACACAGAGACAGCGACACAGAGACAGCGACACAGAGACAGCGACACAGAGACAGCGACAGGGAGACAGACAGACAGAGAGAAGACAAATGGAGAAATGAAGAAGGAAAGAAAAGGTTCTGGAAGCTGAAAGCAATAGCTATTTTGAGCTGAAAAAACTCTTCTCAAACTGTAGAGCTGACTTCCTTATCAGGACAAATGAAGCAGCTCCCTCAAATCTGAACACAGAGCAGGAGAGAGAATCATGTGTGTGTGTACTGTGTTTCTATCACAGTCTGGCACAGCAAGCGGCAAAGTGATATCAACCCTCCCAAAAAACCCAGCACACAAACAGAGGCACAGACACAGCTGCAGTGTTAAGTGGCTAGAAGCAGCTAGGAGACATGGGACTGAACGACACACTCCATCACTCCTGCATGCACACACAACCACACACGCAGGACTGAAAGGAGGACTGCAGGGGGATGTCAAAAATAGAGCCCACCAAGGACACAGTGTTTGTGCGAGATATGATGCATAATTAAAAAGAGAAAGAATGGGCGCGGTGACCAAGGCCACTGGATGATAAACACTAATTACACACGAGCCCAAGTGTAAAAAAAAAGAATCCCAGCGAAGAAGCTACGCTCATTTTTCAGCATGAATCTGTGGCTGTGAAACAGATGTAAACTTAGCCAGAACCATGTGACTGTCATTTTCTTTGATCCACTCGTTCAGGCCAGTTCATTAATCTCAAGCCAATGTCAAGAAAGACAGAACACACACATAATCAGCGTCTTTAAATAGCTCTCCTTTGAGAGACTGAAATATTCTGTTTGCATTTCTCAGTCCAGCAGAACTTATTGAGGAGGGGTTAAGACAACAAACCTTTGGAATGAAGTGTGTGCTGAAATGTGGAGAGAGTGGAGAAGAAGGAGAGGTAAAAAAAAAGATAGGGAGAGCAAGAGCAAGTCCCAGAGGAGCCCATCTGGGAGAAGAACTGGCCACCCAGCCTCTGAATGTTTTACCCAGGACCGCCAAGGGTCCTGCTCAGATGGGAAAGCGTCTGAGAGACAAGTTAAAATACATTTTTGGGTAATATATTAATGGTACGGCTAAAGTAAGAGTATGTGCACAAGGGTTGAGTCCAAATACGTCTTTGAATATTCCTATGGGTCACACAAGCTATGCCACAAAACCTAAAGGTGCCCGAAATATCCACTGCAGTATTCAAAGAACTTGCATTATAGGTGATTCTAGAAACCTTCCCATATAAAGAGGTTACCAGAGTCAGTCTAGAAGGTCCTTCAGGAACCTCTAACATCATCAGTGGGCTCCATCAAACACATGGGCTCCTCCCAAAAAAATCTCAAGTTCCTCAAAAGAACTACCCTTTGCAAAAGGGTTCCTATAGGCTGCCTAAAGGATCCTAGAACTGTGGCAAGCTGAAGAACCCCAAAACGTATGTGTTTTGATTAGTAGCTTGTAAACATGTAAGAACAGGCCTACATGTAAGTTTGAGACACTCAAATCCGTTTTGGGACAGAGAGAGCAAGTTTTTTTTGATGAGGATGATTAAGGGTGGGACACTTAGCCATGTAACACCCCAATTATTTAAGAGCAAATTGGATCTTTTTCTGACCTCGGAGAATTGGGACCTCAGTTTTACAGCTCATCTGAAAGATGGACACACACAACACAGTGTTCCCGTCACAGACACACTGGGATCCACACAAAACAGGAATATCTCCCCATGTCGTCCCCACCAACAGCAACCACACAAGGATTTTCTTGTTTTTTTAAACCAAGTTAGTTATATTAACTCTTCTTTGGTAAAGCCTCCCTAGAGTCCTGATCATCAGAATATCACCTGTTTGGTCCCCTAAAAGAAGCCATAAGAGGATGGAGATTTATGTCTGATGAGGTTAAGACAACGGTGCATTCATGGCTCACAGCTCAGCCAAAACCTGTTTTAAAGAGGGAACACTAAAGCTTGACAATAGATGGACAAAGTGCATTGAGAAGCAGGGAGATTATGTGGAAAAATAATGTTTTAGTTTTTTCTGAAAACTGATTAACATACATTCTACAGCCAGAGTGCGGATCATTTTTGACTCATCCTGGTGTGTGTGTGTGTATGTATATATAAATAAAACATTGTCAGAACAAAACCGTACATCTCCAAAAGCGGTAACTTTACAGGAGAAGAAAAAAAAACATAACTTTTAATGAAGGTCAAAGCTCCTTGACAGTCTCCCATTCAAGTAGCAACTAAACCCAAACCTGCTTAGCTTCAGTGGATCTGCATGTTATGCTATGGAAATTATATAGATACTGATACCTTGTATATAACAGGATGGGGCAATATGGCAAATATATATAATACCACCACACTTAGACATTTTTGATGTGATGCACTTTGACATTTAGCATTTGTGAAGACTTTTTGGAGCAGATGTTATGATCCAGTTATTTACTCGACATTCTTAAAATTGTAATGAAGCATGCAGTTAGGTCTTCAATGAAAAGTATACTGTAACACTTTATAACAATAGGAATAAATCTCATATTGCCCACACCAGTGTTTTTCATTAGTAAAACTGAATCTAAGTTATGTATATCTAAGTAATGATCTGATGATCTGCTCACTATATTAACAGCCTCAACAGGAGAACATTAAAAATGAATGCAAAAACAGCCATCACAGGTGTTGTCAGTCAAAGATGTGTGTTCACATAGTACTGTTAAAAGATGCTACTGTAGTAAATGCATTGTAAATGACCTGTAAATTTCACCAGAAATTTCTACTTTATATCATTTGCACACACACACACACACACACACACACACACACACACACACACACACACACACACACACACACACACACACAAACACACACACACACACACACACACACACACACACACACACACACACACACACACACACACACACACACACACACACACACACAATAAAGCGGTTTCTCTTAAATCACAAGTTTCTTCCTCTTCCTATTTTGACCTTATTTTGGAAAGCGGTGACTTCTGAAAGGAAGCCCACAGTGGAAAAGCTAGCCTGGGGGTTCTCGAGATGACTGGCTCTTGAAAGCAGTGAGCCATTTTTTATACTAAAAGCTCTGACCTGATGTTTATTACTTGTTATTTTTGTGATTCTATGTCGTGAAGCAGAGGGCAGGCATGATGTGGTTACCTGGAAAGTGAGGCTGTCTTTGCTGGGGCTGAGCCTCATGTCCTCCATTGGAGTACTGCTAATCATCACTTCAGTCATTTCACAGCACGGTATAAACGCAGGGCTGCAAACACACAAATAAGAATCAAAGATCAGTTAAGACACACTGAGGTCTCAACTTACCTGCAGAAACGCACAGACAGAAGTGCTGATGGTGTCTAAATATCCACAGTGAAAAGATCTTACAGGTCCTCATTTTATCTTTAACAATTTATAACAGAATGTCGCACATCCCAAGTTATATAATATTAACTTGGAAAATATCAACAGATTTAATTTTAATCTTGTACCCCCCCATTGATTTGTCTTGAGTGATGGGAAGCTTTGTGTGTGCTTGTGTGTGAAGCCAACAAAAAGTCAATAAAACACAAAAGGCTCTCATATTATGTCAAAAAACATGGCAGCAACGTGGTCATCCTTCATAAAATCTACTTATCAGCGAGTTGTTCATGTCTAAGGTCTTTAAGTGCTGATGAGCACAGATTAAGTCTGGTCTTAGACTAAACAGCAGTGTAATGGTGAACCACTGTTTATACATAAGGCCATGTTTCCCAAACCTACATATATGCATTTTGAACTCTGAACTCAGCAAAACATTAAAAGCACACCACTAGCCACTAGCAGCCAGCAGGCCAAACCACAATTGGGCCAGTGGTTAGAGCTACAAGATCTGCTCACAGCTTCGCACTGGTGGGTGGATATATATAAAAAATGTGTGCGTGTGGACAAGCATATACATTTTATAGTCATTATGAAAGCAAGCTGTGGGTGTGCAGAGATCTGTCTGTCAAAGACCTGGTTAAAAAGTAAATGCACTAATCTGGTACAGTGAGAGATCTTTTTATTCCTACCCCAAAATATGATCAATGGCTTCACTGTTTTATTAGAACATGAGGACAGTGAATGTTAGCACTACTCATCAAATTTCAATTAATGGTGACTTACTGGGGTCAATTATTTGAGTTTTTTTTGTGTGTGTTCAATAAGTTTCTGAATGCAGAACATGCCTGCCACTCGACCCGTCCTGCACACACATCTGACTCGGTCATTAGTTACTAGGTCAAGTTTGAGTGTTCTAGCAGGAACATTTCCAAATTGTGTTGGACTCAAGCCCTGTTCCCCAACCCTGCACTAAATGACCCTAAACTCTGTATTTGGACTCTGTCAGAGTAAACGTCACAGTGACGACAAGAAAGGGCATCTATTCCTGTAGAAGCTGAGAATGTAGACTTTACTGTTATTCCTTTCTCACGCCAGTTATTTAAAGTCTGCCGGTGTAGTGGTCAGTCTACAAACACATACAAACCCTCCTGCAGCAAAGACAGAGCAAAAAGATCAAGGGACTAGTTAAATAAACTCTTGCGTGAGCATTTGCGCAAGCTTCAGATGGGAGAAATTCAAACGGGGGGAGTATATGGAAGAAAATGTCTCAATTCTCACAGATCTATATTCTCTGATGGAAAAGTTTGGTTGCAGAACTCCATTACAGATGTGATGTACATTGCCAACGGAGGTCAACATGTTTTTTTCTGCTCTGATGGCAATACTGATCATTAGTAATCAAGGACAACAATAACCAATTTGGGAACGATATTTATTCAGCACACATTTGATATTTGTAGTGTTAAAATTTACACTCTTACTCAAAGTACATTAAACACATACTGTTTAATATTACAACAATAAATGCACATTGAGTTAGATTTACTCAACACGTGTTCCACATTACAATCAAACAGCGTAGCAGAAATTATTTTTAATTGTACTATAAAGATGCAACCTACATAAATCCCAAGCTATTATCTAAGGATGCATCGAAATGAAATGAAATATTTTGCCCAAAACAAAATTAAATATTTGCCCCAAGACTGAACACTGAACACTGTTCTTCATTTATAAATTATTATAAAATTAGTAACTAATCTGTTTCCCAAAATAAGTCTTGTAGTTATTCAGGAATGAATGTCCGTATTTTAATAAGCTGGTTTGACATCATTAGGTTAAATAACAAATTTAATTCTTACTTTATATTTGTATATAAAACAAATGTCAGAAATGACAAGACAAAATATGAATATGTATGAAGATGCATGTATGTTACATTATTACTAATATTTAATAAAATGATGAAAATGTCTAAAATGAATGATGTAAGTCACATGGATGTTTTGTGTGTTTAATGTAAGTGTCATTTGCTACAGACACTGAAACACTTCACATTTATTCTGGTGATTGCGAGATGGTCCCCAAAACTGCACCTCAAAGCAATATGAAGTTCGAAACATGTATAAAACTACAGCGTAGAGGCAGATAGACTGAATTTTTCACAGACACAAGTATGCAAAATATAAACTTTTTAATAAAACCCAAACTCTTTCATTTCACTGTTTTCTAGTAGTTTTTCTAGTTTTCTTTTGTTACTTTTCAACTTTTAAAGCATGTAGCATAAAATTATCACCCAATTCTGTATTTCACCTTTTTAGTCAATTTGATTTCAACTCATTACCATTAAATGTTGCACTTATTTTTGGAATGTATGGTCAATAGACCTCTTTACATAAAATACCTAATTTTTGAGTAAAAATAAGCTGAAATTCTAAATTATTTTGACAACAGTTACACGTAGAGACATGTAAATAGATGGCTCATCACAGACTGGCATATGTGAAAATGAAATGAAATAATTTCAAAAGTTTGGACCACCATCCAGTCCTCCGTCTAGGTGGCATGACTCCGGCAGAACAACCGTTCTAGTTTGGGTTACGCCCTGGATGAATGCTCCCTTAAGTGCATCCCCCAGATGGAGTGACAGCTGGCATGGCCAAAGCAAGAAATGGCAAAGCCAATCGATGAGCTTGTGTGAGCTTGTCTAAAGGCAGTTTTATCTTGGTCGTAATGCTTGACCAGTCTCCATTTAATATAGTGTATCATTGCTTTTGGACAGTAAAAACTGCAGAGGTCCAAAACTGCCTTTTGAAAAAGTGCAGAGGACATAAACACTAAAAGTGTTTGTTTTTGCCTTTTTCTGCAGAATAACTTGGGTTGCCAAACATTTGGTGCATCCCAAGTATTATCACCACTGTTGAGTTGAAACACCATTCTGTAAAACCCAAATTGTACAAATTTACCAATGGTAAAATGAATGACATTCTGGCCACTAGTATAATGGCATCACTATTTTGTAAGGGACCCTATACACTGTATTAGCTAGTAATGCTGCTAATACAGTGTGTATAGGACCCAAATGTATTTAAATTTGTCAATGAAGCATGGATAACTGCTCACTTTTATTACAGAATTACAAACTGAACAAGTACATATTGGCATAAAGCATCATTATAGTTAAAATATTAAAAACATACAACAATCTTTATGCTACATCAAAATATGAAAACGCTCATCGTTTTTATTATTGGGGTATTTCATGACATACTGCAGTTGCCGCATCTAGAGCTATGATCTCAATGATATTTCATCCTTATTATGCAGGTCTACACCCAAACAAATGTAAGCTTCTACCTCTGTCTCCACCAGATGAGGCAAAGGCCACCCCATGCCCAGGTTCTGAGTGTGTTTGCATAAATCTCTGGATTACCCTGGAGCCCCCCGTCAATCCCTGTTTTACATGCCAAGCCCTTACATTAGCATTTCCAACAAATGGTTTACAAGTAAATGAAGCTCTGAGCTATAGGCACACATCAGAGACCTATAAGAGATGGAAAGTACATGTATTTGGTGCAGTCCGAGCCAATATTTGTTCTTCATGAGGGAAATTTGCCTCCTGACACCTTGTTACAAATGGATGAACAGGTCATGCAGAGTCAGGCAGATGGAAACAGAACCTGACAGAGGTAGCATTGTGAAGGGGGTGTATGGAGCATCCTGTTCAGAAAAGCTGAAAGAACGTGACTTAAACTCAACACACAAGATTATTCCAAACAAATCACTTCAAAACTACACATGAAAGTGCTTCTGTTTCAGATAGATAGACTTTTAAAGCTAACTTCACACAAATTTGACTTTTTCCTCCAAATGTAGCCAATCACAGCCATGCTAGGTTTATGAAACTACATAGCTAATGTATGGACAAAAACAAACACTGAGGCTCCAAAATGGCTGCTGATGTTTTTTTTTTTTAGCCATAGACATCCATTTAAAAAGACAAGAGTACACAGTGTCAGAAACCATATAAGAATGTCTGTTTGAGAAAGGTGCATATAAGCTAGTTTCTTGTTAGCTACACTAGCTCACAGCATAGAAAAAAGTGAATGCTAGCTAAAGACAGCTACCCTTAGCACAGAACCAATTAAATACAGATAGCACAAAAGCAGCACATTTAAAAGCACTTTGGCCTCAAACATCAGCCAGAGGTCATAATCAACCACTTCATTATGAACATTAGTTGTAGTGTAATTACTGCTATTTAGCTGCCGGTATCTGTTTACAATCTCATCAGTCATACTCTACAGGCTACAGCATTTTAAGCCATACGATCAGTCAGAAACAGTTATGCTTGACATCCTGAAGTTCAATTTGCTTTATATGGCTTCAAAATCACTACTGTGGTCAGCCAGATTGCTCAAAACATATAAGTATGTCTACGGTACAGAGAGCTCTATCTGCCATTCTTAACAAGCATTTATGTAGCATCTTAAGAATAAGGCAATCATTTGATGTTATAAATAAGCCCAGGCATTAAGTTTGCAATTTGCAAATATGCACGTGTATTCTAGATCAACCCACAAAAGAGGTTTCCCCAAACTTTTGCAACACATGGCCCACACAACCGAACACAAAAGATTCCACGGCTGGCAAGTTTTATGGAACACTCATCTCAACGCAAGGCAACATAAAACAAATCTGATTTTCTTTGAATCTACATTCATTCAACAAACTTCAAAAATATACCATTTTATTTGCAATCGTGTACATAAATAAAGAAATAAAGTTTAAATATTGATTCTCAACATTTATTGAAAACATACACAACTAAATTGCTATGTTGACTGTGTCCATCTTATATTTTGCCAGACCAATTAAAAAGCTCACACCAGGAGAACAATATTTTTCATATCTCTAATAAGAAATGGTTAAATACAGTACATATAATACAGTAGCTATGAAATGTTATTTATTTTGGTGTGCTACAATCAGCTTTTATTCTACTTGTTTACATTGGAGTGGAAGAGTCTAATGGCTGAAGAAAAACACTGATATCTAATGGTTGGTGGTTTAAATACACAAATTGAAACACTGCCATCAATCTTTGGATGTGAGCTATTCATTAAAAATTACTGGTGTTTTGAGGATTGATACAGTACCAGAGAACATCAATGTGATACTAATGTGCATCAAGATTTTCTTACATCCTTAATGATCAACAGCTCCCTAGCACCAACATCATGACCCAGTGGAGGTCCATGACCCACAACTACTGCTGTATATTAGGTTAGATACCTTTGTTGTAACTGTATCAGGACACAATGAAATTACAGATGCCCAATCCAGCTGTATAAAACAAAAAGGACACACATCATACAAGCACATAAAGACATGTATCTTCATATAAAATGAGTAAGACTTAAGACAACATTAACAGAGAACAAGATAAAGAGGTGAGTGACATAATACTTATTACTAGAATGTGCAGTAGGTATTGCATTATGTTTGTGGACCAATACAGGTTGGACCAACACAGTAGAGGGCGTCACTGTTTGTATTGTTTGTGAGAATTGTATTGACCATAACTGTGAAATGTTCAGAAATATGTACTACAAGCTTGTCATAACACATACTGTATATCAAGAGTTATAAAACACAAAAGTTTAATTCTGAAGTTCTGTAATAAGGAAGTTGTACATTAAGCTTTGTAACCGCATTCTCCATCTTATGCAACATTCTGAATCATCTCTGGTATTTACTATGAACTGTAAATGTTTCTCTACACTAGTTTATATACCTACATTCAATAAAGCATAAAATTAGATGCAGAGAGAATGTGACAAGGAATCCAGACAACAGAAAGAGAACAGATCTAATGAATGTCCTCTGATTGCCTAGACTTCTGCAGAAGAGGCCTGAAAGCTAAACACTTGAGCGTTGCCAGTGATATTTCAGCTCCGAGGCCACATAAACATCCTGCTCGGCTAAGAATAACAGAACATCACCCTAATAAAACACAAAGGGGCACAGAAGGAGAGGAAGCGGAGGAGAGAGCATAACAATTCAACTCGGAGAGAAACGCACCTCCCTAATGTATCACTGGTAAGAGCGTCCAGGCCGCCGTTACACAACACGCACTCCCTCTTTTCCACAGAACTGGAAATTTCTCCAAGCCCAAGCAAGCAAAGTGCTCTTCATAAAACAAACAAGAAGCTAAGAGGATGGCTAACGGCCCAGTGAAAGGAGAAATTACTGCTGAGAAGAGCTATTCTTAGCATGAATCAAAACTGAGCTACTTTTTCCAACAATCTGTTTGCGCTTCAATAGATGTTCATTGACATTTGTAGCTAACTCATCCAATTAGAATAAGTCAGATCAGAGCTGGGCATCAATGAATGATCAAAGAGAAACACCACATCAGGCCCGGGTATTTAGACCATTTAGTTTTACAGGAGTCCAAAGAAGACTCTGTGTCTACCTCAGGCTGTTAGACATGATAGACATCAGTATGGACAACAGCCTGTGATTCTGAGTGCACCTGCCTTCATAAGCCTGCTCTGTGAGCACGAGGCAGCAGGTCGCGTGCCAAACAGGCTAATGCCTTGACAGCCATCGAGACAGGAAAACCGAGTGGCAGACGGAAGCCCTGAGAGGTTGGCAGCAACACGCATGCACAGACACACCTAAAACACACACACACACACGCGTTGAAACAAAATCATTTTTGGTGAACACCAGCACATTCTAATCCCCGAGCTCAGCATTTGGCTCAGCATCATTCAGTAGAAATTACCCTGAAAGCTGTTTTAACAAATGCTTTTGCAATGTCATTTCGGTATGAGGGATGCTGGTGCAGATACTGCTGAGCAGCACTCATAACTTTCAATATTATGATATCGCCAAAATAGACTAGCAGTCAAACATTTGGGGGCACCCAGGTTTTACAATGACAACTAGGGGTGCAGGAAAAAAAATCGCTTTGAGCTCGAATCGCGTTTCACAAACACTTTGCGGGTGTGGATGTGCCTTCTCAGCCACCGTAGTGCTAGGCAAAACAAGGAAGTAGTGTGGGCTATGTACAGGCATGCAAGCCAAGTCACGGCCTTTGAAAGCAACCATTTGGAAACACTTTGGATTTTACCGTCAACCCAGCCCAGGTAAGAAAGGGCTGGGCGTGACTCATGCGATTTGCAGAGATTGCAATGGTAAAGTAACGTATTTCGTTCGTATTTGAAAGAATGTGGAAAAAATTGATTTGTGACCCCAAGAATCGATTCTGGATCGATTCGCTCGATTCCCAAAGATTTGCAGCCCTAATGACAACACATACACAAGACTGGTTTTTATCGAGTCATTTGGAGACTATGATCAAATCAATGAACGCTGCAGCTCTGGTTCCACAAGTTTTTGACTGAGCTTTTAAGCTTCAGTACAAGGTATCAAGGGGCAGACGTACCTCACCCTTACACCATACAAGACTGAGAATCTGGAGCAGTAGCATTCATGGATTATCTTGAAATGACAACAAGACTAACTGATCAGAAGCAAAAGTACGTCTTGTTATTGAAAAAGTACAACTTGCATCAAGGGAATCACGCTATGAGGTGCTTTGTAGGTTTGCTAAGGCTAATGAACCCAAGCTTAAAAGACCACTTCACAAACCAGACATGACACGTTTTGACTGGGTCATGTTCAGTTACACTAGACGGAACCTTGTATTAGTGATGAAGTGGTCAAATATCAGTGGGATAAGAGCATGATAACTTATACACAAGTCTAATAAGAGATGAGAAGAGCGATGGAACATCCTTCAACGTTTAGCTTATCCAGCTTTGTGAAAAACATCCCAGATTTCAGTAAAGAAATGTGTTGGAAATGTTTTGAAGGCAATCTAAGACTTGCAAATACCATATAACAGTTTGTGCTCTTGATGACCTTAATAAAGACAACCTGTCCTGTTTTGTGGTATCAATATCAAGACAGATGATATTATGCCACACTAGGCAGATTTTGCCCTCCCATCCACTTTCCCTCCATCCCAGACCTGAAATCTCTTCATCCACTTTAACAGGAAACACAGACCATGCGACCTGCTGTAGAAATGGATTAGTCAAACCCAAGCAGCTCAGGATGTGGGAATAAGCCTTTGTTCTCCAGTGAGTCACTGGTAATTTCCTCCACATTCTGCACCATCTAAACAAGAGAGTACTGTGCCTGTCATTATTCGTAAAGGTAGGAGGCTAGATCGGATGCCCAAAAACACTTGGCTGAGCCAGCGTTTCCTACAGACAAGCAAAGATTTCCACTGGGTTTCTTTAATGTGTGAAGCACTGCTTTTGGGCCCTGGCTCTTAAGCAATTAATGTCAGCTTCCCATTCTATTCTCTGGAAGACAGAGCAGAGTCATTGACTAAAAACAACATCAGAACATGTGAACAGTTATTGCAATCACACCATGATGGTGATTGTTAGATTGATGATCAGAGTAGACGATGGTAGGTTCAGGACAAGGATTGGACACCCCCAACGTAATTGGCATGCAAGTGATTTACTGTGCATTTTAGACTGTCTGGAAAGAACAGGGGTAAACCCCCTTTGGTGGCTTTAAGAGAACAGTCAAATCAAAACAAGCTATTTTGGGTTTGTAATACACAGTCATATCAAACTATTATATCCATCTAAATACCGATCAGACTAGGTAGTGCAGATAACAGTGTTCACTCAATGCTGACACTTCCCTAGTTGCTCCTGTGCACTTTACAGTTTATCTGGTCCACTGTTGTGCATCGATTGCTCTGTACCACTCACTGGAGTCGTTCACCTGTGACATCAATGGCCTTGGGGAGGCACATCACATACGAGAAGTTCTGTCTAGAAAAAGGTTTCCAAGATGCCACCATCCTTCACCTGGTACCCTATTATCAGCCAAATCTCAACCTTTGCCCAAGATGATCCTCCGCTACACCTGACTGGTGTGCTTGTGTATTTATATGTCCAGCAAACCCAGTAACGTGACATCTGTGATGTCCTGAGTCGAGTTCATTCCAAACCAGGGTCGGTTATAATATGAGTGTGGAAATGATGTTAGTAGCACACATTCAGGAGGACATTTCTCCGTTCACATACATCAGAATGCAATGCTAGTTTTTTTAGTAATGCCATGCATATTACTATACAGATGTTGCAAAGACACTGGAGTTGTATCCATTTGTTCCCATGCCCTTGCCATTCAGTTACAGGACATGACACAAAAGTGTGGATAAACTGGCATGGTGGTCCATGACGCATCATTGCCCCCACCAATCCCATGGTGCCGACACACAAACGCTGAAGTCATCCTTATGGCAGCCGGTGGCATGGCACACGATGGGGTATTAGGTCACACATAACTGGCATTGTTTCCCATCTGCTCTAGCCATAAATCTGAGCAGTCAGCATGATTGTAAGAGGAACGGAAGCTGGCGCCTAGAGCCCACATTTGCCAAGTGAAAAATGGACAAACCTGCGAGGCTGACGCAGGCGCCAGAACGGAGCCAGGACTCCAGCAAAGGGTCAGGCCCAGTGGAGGAAAGTCATTGCTCATAGCACAATCAATAGAGTATGCCAAAACAGCAGATGCAAAGGAATGATATTGGGAAGTGGATTCAGGTTGATCTAAGACAATCTCCTCTAAATGAAATTCTGATCTTAAATGACCAAGGATCAACTGAGCTCATAGCAGTGGAAACATTTGAGCCCAACCAAAGAGCTGTGGTGTGTTATAGAGGAAATGACCTCCACAGAGCTCCAACCATATTTTATTCCTCAAACACTTGGTTAATTGTATTGTTCCCCCACACAAAAGATTCCATTCACGAGTAAAGGGAAGTCCTAAATGGCAGTTTCCAATGAAATCTGCAATCAAGAAGCTGGTAAATTATACCTTACTGCTGATACCTTCCTGAAAGTCATGAGCAATGTTAAAAACAAAGCAGCCATTGAACATAACTTCAGTTTGGAATCACCCAAGTGTCTTCCATCAGGGATGACTATGTTTAAAGAGGTAGCAAGAGTGAGAAGTGTTTTGAGAAGAAAAGCTCTACGTGAGGAGATCAAGGGCTTTTGCAAACAAAACCACCAGCTACCTGCAAGCTACTGCAGAGAGAGAGAGAGAGAGAGAGAGAGAGAGAGAGAGAGAGCATGAGGGTGAGAGAGACAGAGAAAGAGAGAGAGAGATGGTGAAGTGCATACTTCCTGCTCAGAACACAATTCACTGTGGTTTGAAGTGATTATGTAAAACATTCAACATGACATTGCTAGAGAAGGGTCATCACTGCTTCTCACCAACACAAAAAGGTATGCACTCAATGCCCTGCAAGAAAATGAGGCCTATACACCTCCAGTTTTCTCTGCAGTGGGCTGGTTCTTTCCTTCAAGGTATATCCACGTGCCACTGCTTTTTTTAAACCAAGATTTTCCACTGAAGAAACATGCTCACTTCATGAAAAGGTCAGATGATGTTATGTCCAGAGGACCATGTTGCACCAGCACCTTAAACCTGGCTTTTCTTTCAAGTCAAGCAAGATTGTTGTCAACTTCAATGACAAAGTCAAAGACAGCATAGTTTAGGGCTGACACAGGCTGTTAAACCAAGCAAATAGATGAGGGAGGGAAGACCTCTATTTCACCTTTTGTTCAAAACTGGACCATTGTCACTTAGTCCACCATGCTACAGAATCCAGTCTGCATCATTAGCAGCATAGCAGCCTTTAAAACCACACAGTGTATTAATCCCATTATATTACTGTGGTGGACTGTTGGTCTATGGCAATGGAACATGACCTTTTATACAGATAGGAAGGTGTAGATCTAGTGACTCATGTCAACCGCAGTAGTGAATTGGAGTGGAAATAGTGCTATGGGAAGTAATGCCTCAAATATACATATGCATATTCCACTGTGAGTCACATAGCCTAGTGTGTGGATTAAGGCATCATGAATCAGGATGATATATTCCAATATGTCCAAAAACAATTTTCAGGTGCATTCCAGTCCTTTCAGATCACAGAGAAAAAAAAGACAATTGGAAACATCTATATAAATGTTCACTTAACACTAACATGTTGTGTAAACACCATGCTAAAGAACCAAGTACCATGATAAGCCTCTTTTAGAAAGAAGAGGGAAATCGACATCATGGTACTCCAAATGGACAGTAACGTTACCATAATGTCAACACAATGTGATTCAGAAGTAAAAACACTGTAGATACATTCAAGTGAACACAACATATGCAGTACAGACATTTCCACAGTGATGGTTGATATCAAAGGAAGTAGAACAATGTAAAAATCAATTCTACTAAACTCGACATGCAGTTTAGCTAAACACAGCCTAAACTCGACATGCA
>BRDA01005408.1:0-13222 GCA_036984385.1 Crenuchus spilurus | reverse complement strand
TACATTATACAACACTTCCTCCTGTCCAGTGCGCTGATACATTATACAACACTTCCTCCTGTCCTGTGCACTGATACATTATACAACACTTCCTCATGTCCAGTGCGCTGATACATTATACAACACTTCCTCCTGTCCTGTGCACTGATACATTATACAACACTTCCTCCTGTCCAGTGCGCTGATACATTATACAACACTTCCTCCTGTCCTGTGCACTGATACATTATACAACACTTCCTCCTGTCCAGTGCGCTGATGCATTATACAACACTTCCTCCTGTCCAGTGCACCGATACATTATACTACACTTCCTCCTGTCCTGTGCACTGATACATTATACAACACTTCCTCCTGTACTGTGCACCGATACATTATACAACACTTCCTCCTGTCCAGTGCGCTGATGCATTATACAACACTTCCTCCTGTCCAGTGCACCGATACATTATACAACACTTCCTCCTGTCCTGTGCACCGATACATTATACAACACTTCCTCCTGTCCTGTGCACTGATACATTATACTACACTTCCTCCTGTCCTGTGCACTGATACATTATACAACACTTCCTTCTGTACTGTGCACTGATACATTATACAACACTTCCTCCTGTCCTGTGCACTGATACATTACACAACACTTCCTCCTGTCCTGTGCACTGATACATTATACTACACTTCCTCCTGTACTGTGCACTGATACATTATACAACACTTCCTCCTTATATTCTCAGGGTGAAATAACCTGTGTCCATGAGGACAACTGAGGACTTTAGTGTCTCACTGCAATAGCAACAAATGGTGACAGCTGTATGGGCACCGGCCTCCACTCCGACAGCTGTGGATATTAGTCATCAGAAATGAACAACCATCTACCTGCCCTGTAATCATATACATGTCAGTCTTTTTCAAACATTTGTCAGTCTATTTCACCAGATCATTAATATTAAGGTTATTCACCACTGTTTGGGTAAAGAAGCCTGTATAAGCCAAACTGAGCTACATAGAAATTAAAAAAGCTTGGAATAGTTCACTTTACATTTAACAACCTTTATCTTTTTTAATTCAAATATGAAAAAAAAACTGTTTCACCATAGTCTACTTTTTTGAATTAGTACAGTACTGAGGGTGAAACTAGAAAACAGGCTTTTGATATTAAAATTGATATGGCTCTTAAATAGGGGTTGACTGATGTTTTTGCAGGGATGATACCAAAGACACAAATAATTGATATTTCAGACTGCAATTCATTTACCATAAATGTGACATTTGTAGTGTGAAAACTTACACATATTCAGCTCTTATTCACAAATTCCATTAAATGATCATATCTCGCCACATCAAAAAGCCGAATATTACAAAAAAAGTTAGATGTTAAAAGTTAAATGCTAAAATTAAAAGTTGATAATTTAACACAAAAAGCTCAACTGTCATATTTTATATGCATTATATGTAAAGTGACATCTTTCCAGCTTTGTGTTTGTTTTAATATTGATCGGTTTGGTTTGTAGCTCATGAAAATCAGAAATCCAGAATCTCAAATGACTAGAATATTTCATTTGGCATTTGAATAAATTATTACCCAAACGGTATCAACATAAAGGAGACAAAAACCCTACATATATCTTTTTGAACTATATTATACACTTTTCGCAATATTCTAATTTCTGGAGATTAACTAGTAAATGTTTACACATTTTTATTTCATAACTTTATAAAAAATAAAGTGCTTTAAGCTTTAGACAGCTGTGAAAACACTAAAAAGCAGGTTTGATGTGGTCCAGAATTCTACCAATTAGATAACACTATGGGCAGGGCATTGGGCCAGACTTAAGAAGTGCTTTGGGGTCAAATGTGCACACATAACAAAATGCTTTTATGGAACTGTGCCAATTCTCAATATTAAATAAATATTGGCCCTGAGTATCGGTTGGGGGTGATAATCGGTCAACCTCTACTCTTAAAAATGTGCAATACTGAACACTGTATTCTTCTAATTTGGAGTGCAATAGTTATGAACAAAAGTAACAAAAAGAAATATGCAAATGTACATTTTACAGCTGTGCTTGCAAACTCTGTGTTTACATGTAGCGCTGAGCTACACAGCACTCTGCTGGCTTGTGTAGTAGTGATTAGCAGCTCTGGGCTGCGGCCAGTGCATCAGCTCAGGTTCTGTTGCCCATTTGTTGTGTTTTGATGAAGCGCTGGGATTTCTGTCGGACCATCTGATGCTGCTGACGTGCATGCTGGGCATCCAGGATGGCATCCCGCAGTTTCTGTGGAGCAAAAGACAGAAGTGCTTAAACTTAATATATCAAATGTACTGTACATACGATATTCCAGGACTTTATTCTTTTAACCTCTTAAACAGCTTGGGCCCACCAGTGGGGAACAAAAAAGAGTCAAATAAAAACTGAAAGCCTCTTCTTTCTGTCCATTTCTGAGCTGCTAATGAAAGATTCTGCTGCAAATAAACCTAATGTTGTTTCTTCAGTTACAATAAGTGTTGATATTTACTGATGTTTGAGTCCCAAACAAACAGAACTGAACACTCCGTTTCTGTCTTGCTGAAGACCGCCCACTTGTGGTGCAAATACGAGTTGCAAGATGAGTTGTGCTGTGCAGCGTGGAATAAATGATTTCTGGGATTAAAAATCTAAAATTTCTACAGTTTAGTGTTCAGCAGTAAATTGTAAGTATGTTATTATATTACAAATCATAAAAGTTCATTTACAATATATTCTATAATGTCCCTTCAGTGCTGTATAGCCTGAAATAAATGATTTCTGGAATTCAAATTCCTAAAATCTACTACAACGTGAACTCAAACTCCTAAAAACTACTATGACAAGTACTCATGCACAGGCATCTGCATCTGTACGGTCATACAGATCTACCAGTTGTGGTAAAAATCCCAGTCTTTAGGACATTCTCCTCAGAACTGTTGGGCAGGGACCAATCTTCATTTCCAGACAAGAATTACTTCTAGAAGTCAACGCAGTTCCTTCACAACAAGTTTCTGAAAGACGTCTCCACAGAGACTTGCAGACCATCAACCTGTAGACTCTTGATTGTTACCACTGCTGGTAGACCTGTATGACTGTACACTTCCATACACCTGTAAATTCAGCTACTTCCTTCACACTATGACCTTTGACACCCAAATACAGTCACTCCTTTATCATTAACATCTGCTTTGTGACCTATTTTCCACAAGACATTCACTGCCCTAACCTCTTCTCAGTTTATGAGATCCTTGTGCAGCGCCATCTGCAGGAGCCTGAAGTTACTACCACCTTAAACACACAAGGTGACTCATTGTTTTGTCTGGGGAGTTTGTCAGTTTGCTCAAACACCAGAGGAGTCTTACCTCTGCCGTGTCCACTTGTGGAAAGTGTATGACCCTCACTGGACCCTGCCCATCCTTCAGCATCTTCAGCTTGTTCTGCTCCTAAACATTTAGCATACACGATGTCAGCCTGTGTCTTTATACAGTGTTTTATATACTTATAATCTTCTCGTTCTGCACCTTGTAGTAAATCTTCAAATCTCCACCATCCACAGCAGGAGGCTTCACAAAATGCTCGAACTGACACTCCCACTCTTTGTTGAAGTGGCCAATTAAGTCAATCTCTTTAACACACATCACCCTCCTGTATTAGAAATGCACACATATGCAGAATTCAGAAACGGAGGCAACAGAACTGCAGAACTGTGAGGTTAGGAAGAACTGAAATCCTACAGAGCGGAGTCACATTTACGTTTCATATCATCAAAACCTACGTTTTAGGCTTTTAAACGAGAGTTTGTACACAACTTTTATGAAAGTACAATAAAAATTCTAAAATCACTATTTCAGAAATGCATGGTTTTGTTACATCTGTACTAGTGCATCTCCATAAAGTTCACTGTTGTTCATAATTTAATTAAAAAAGATAAAATGTCATATATATATATATATATATATATCTTATATTCAGTGACATATTTTAAGCCTGTTTGGGTTTTAATGTTGATACTGTCACACTCACGCTTGTGCTGTTATACTGAATCCATTCATCCATCCATCAATTCATCTACCCATCCAGCTAACCAACCATCTTCTACCTATCTACCTACCAACCTATCTATCCATCCATCAATTCATCTACCCATCCAGCTAACCAACCAACTTCTACCTATCTACCTACCAACCTATCTATCCATCCATCAATTCATCTACCCATCCAGCTAACCAACCAACTTCTACCTATCTACCTACCTACCTATCCATCCATCCATATATTGTCCATCCATCCAGCTAACCAACCATCTTTTACCCATGTACCTACCTATACATCCATCCATCCATCATCTACCCATTTATCTAACCAACTATTCTTCTACCTATCTACCTAGCAACCTATCCATCCCTCCATCAATTCATCTACCCATCCAGCTGACCAACCAACTTCTACCTGTCTACCTACCTACCTATCCATCCATCCATCCATCTATTGTCCATCCATCCAGCTAATCAACCATCTTTTACCTATGTACCTAACTATACATCCATCCATCCATCTACCCATTTATCTAACCAACTATTCTTCTACCTATCTACCTACCAACCTTTCCATCCATCCATCCATTTAAACAACCCTAATCTACCTACCTATCCTCCTATCTATCCATCCATCCATCCATCCACCCATTTATCTAACCAACTATTCTTCTACCTATCTACCTACCAACCTATCCATCCATCCATTTAAACAACCCTAATCTACCTACCTATCCTCCTATCCACCCACCTATCCATCCATCCATCTACCTATCCATCCATCCACTTATCCCATCCATCCATCCATCCATTTTTACAGTTTTGAATGAGAAAATGTGGTTGTGAGAGTGGCTGTTTGAGTACCTATTGGTGACAATGATGTTGGTTTTTCTGTGTCCAGGATAGTCGTAGTGCCCTCTGAAGTTTTCTCCATCAAGCTGTTTAATCTCTGACCTCTGAAAGATACATACACTCAGTCCAACAAAAGCTCTCACTCCAGAACTTCATACTTCAAAACAAGAAAGTCAACATCCTGATGAGCAACTCAATGTCCAAAGGAACCAGTCTGAGCATGACTGTATCTGCAGATTTATTCCAGAACATTTATGACAAATCACTGATTTTTCCAATCAAATGAAATGACATTGAAACCAAACACGGCCGCACATACAGCAACACATTAAGGCAACCGAACTGTCTGCATCATGTATGAACAGCTGTGCAGTACGAGGTATTACAAAGTAGGCCTAAATAGGAAAATACTTTAGACGTCATAGAGCTCATGCTTTGTTGGATACTGAAATATTCCTTCTTTATAAGGTAAAAACTACATTTGCATATGTTGACACAAATTCACATTGGTTATTATATCCATGCTTATTTCATGAATGAGTACTTCATTATTAGGCTGGAGATGCAGGAGGAGAGTTGTTTACAGACACAACGTCGAAACTATAAAATAAACTTTATAAAAAATAGAAAAAAAACCCCAAAGATCTTTATTTTCTCAATTTTTTGGGGGGAAATTATTAAAATATTAAATCTCTAATAATTATCATTTAGTTGTTTGTGTGCAGGTATTAAGTTACTGTGAACTCTTAAAAATCTTATTTCTTATATTTTAAATTTTTAGATTTCAAATATATTCTGAAAAAACAAAGTGAGACGAGGACAAAGAAATATGCAGTTACAAGTGTTCAACATCAACTCGTAGACACCATATTCAGCAAATCGAGTGAGGTATTAAAGTGGCTAGTTTTGGCAAAAAAGTTCTAAAAAGAAAAGACAAATCAAGAATACAGCCTGAAACACTAAGTCTAAGACAGAGAACAGATGAAATGCAAGTTTAGGATTTTATACACACAACAGAGTTTAACATTCAGTCAGAAGAAGACAAGATGAACAGCTTTCTCAATATATGTGCTATTTATCAACAGTCCTTTATTTAACTTAGCTCTACAGAAAACGATTTTGTAGCCCCAAATGAATCCCCACACCCATTATTCCTCTTCGGGCTGCATGAAGGAAATGAAAGAAAGAAAATGTAGAAACATTAGAACCCAGACGAAAATAAAGAACAGTATAAAAGAGTAGAACAGGAGCAGTAATGGTGCAGAAAAGGTAGTAATTTAGAATAAAAACATGCATTAACATATGAATACAGTTAGAATGTCAGAAGGTAGAAGTCATGCTGGACTGTCAGAATGTTTTGTCACATACACTGTACACCTTACTGTTCACAACACTGATCACTGTACACCTTACTGTTCACAACACTGATCACTGTACATTTCACTATTCACTGCACACTACACTGTTCAATGTTCACTGTACACTACACTTTTCACTATACACTACACTTTTCACTATACACTACACTTTTCACTATACACTACACTGTTCACTGTATTCTACACTGTTCACTGTATTCTACACGGTTCAATGTTCACTATACACTACTCTGTTCACTGTATTCTACACTGTTCAATGTTCACTGTACACTACACTGTTCACTATACACTACTCTGTTCACTGTATTCTACACTGTTCACTACACTGTTGACTATATACTACACTGTTCACTGTTCACTACACTGTTCAATGTTCACTACACACTACACTGTTCAATGTTCACTACACTGTTCACCATACACTACACTGTTCACTGTATTCCACACTCTTCACTGCACACTACACTGGTCAATGTTCATTATATACTACACAGTTCAGTGTACACTACTCTGTTCACTGTATTCTACACTGTTCAATGTTCACTGTACACTACACTGTTCACTATACACTACACTGTTCACTACACTGTTGACTATATACTACACTGTTCACTACACTGTTCAATGTTCACTACACACTACACTGTTCAATGTTCACTACACACTACACTGTTCAATGTTCACTACACACTACACTGTTCACTACACACTACACTGTTCACTGTATTCTACACTGTTCACTGTATTCTACACTGTTCACTGTATTCTACACTGTTCACTGTATTCTACACTGTTCACTGTATTCTACACTGTTCACTGCACACTACACTGGTCAATGTTCACTATATACTACACAGTTCAGTGTTCACTGTACACTACACTGTTCACTATACACTACTCTGTTCACTGTATTCTACACGGTTCATTGTATTCTACACAGTTCACTGTATTCTACACAGTTCACTGCACACTACACTGGTCAATGTTCACTATATACTACACAGTTCACTGTTCACTGTACACTACACTGTTCACTGTACACTACACTGTTCACTACACTGAAAAACTGTGCTTTTGAGAATTGATGCAGTGTCACAAAACATAATACAGTGATGGTGTATTGATATTGTCTTACAGCCCTAATTATTACTTTACATTTGTGTACATGACTGAATATCAGTGATTAATGGTAAAGAAAATAAATTTACAAATGCTCTCACCTGGAAAAGGTCATAGCCCTGCGACTCTTGCTGGTCGTAGGGCCGAATGATGCCGTCTTCCCGGATGAGCCGCACAGGTCGAAGCCTCGTCACGTCTTCCGTCGACTCCGCCACTCTGTCAATCAGAACCTGCAGTTACTCACTTCACTCTAATCTGCTGCTGTTATGTGAGGACTTTACTGCTTTCTGCATAAGGATCTTTATTCATTCTTATGTGGAAAACTCGCTACAGTTCTACGACATTTGTTTCAGTTCACAATATGAAAACCAGCTTGTTCCTGTGACAGGACAGTAAACAAAGAAAAGCTTAAAGACAAGCAGGACTTGTTTCTTATGTGCTGAATTTCTAATTACAGATGCTCAGCAATTTCAAAATCATGCCCAATAGTCTTACTAGAGACGTTTCAGTTCAACAACAGGAGTCTATATCACACCGTCTTTTACACTCTATAACTGCAGTAAGAGTAACTCACTAGACTATGATGCAAGTTATACAGAACATTTTACAACACAAGCTTTTGATTTCAGAAGAAAATCTACAAATGCTGCTCCAGATACTTAATCTTCTATTCTATCCTAGTAGAAAAGGAGTTATCAGTCTAAAAACAACCTCAATAAACACTATTAATCACTAAAATAAGAGATATTAGTCCAGCATCAACTGCAATAAACACTATACTATGAGATCCATATAGTACAAAAGGCAAGAAAAAATAACTTTCTTCTGAAGTATAAGATAATCAGTTGAACCAAAAAACTTGTGAGTTTTAGTGTATAAATAATGATATAATTTATTTTATAATTCTAATTTAAATGATGTTGGCAAGAATTCATTTCACCACACTGCACATTATTACAGACGAAAAGGTATCACTAGAGAAAGAAGTATCTGCTCTTTAACACACCCACAGCTTATCAGTTTAAGATTCCATTTGCATGCAATGTCTGAGGCCCTGCATGTTCTCTCACCTTATGTTACCTCTACAGTGCAGGCATGAAATAACAAGGACAGTTGAGAGTTTAAACAGAACAGGAGTGTGTACAGCGCTCAAGTGTGTATGGTGCAGAGAGATGGATGGATGGGTGTGCAGTTTACAAAATCAACAAGGAGGGGCACTGAAGTCTGTGTGGTGACAGGGGCGTTATGAGCAAGCCAGGGGCAAGTAACATAGTACGACATGATCTGACTGGCCGCTCATCTCTCAGGGACAGAGGGGATGGAAGAAGTGGTCAGTGCTGTCAGTTGACTCGGTCACTGAGCTGTCATGGAGATGAAGATGCTACTTTGCCATCAGTTGGGGGTGGCTGGACACTGGTTAGTCCTGGCAAAGACCTTGCAGTGCTGTATCACACAGTTCAGTATATCAGCAGTGCAGTTAGCTCGTGCAGTGCACCTTGTCTGAGGAGCAGAACAGTCAGAGAGAGAGAGAGAGAGAGCAAAGGACAACATGCGGTAATCTGTCCTAAAACTAGGGATGCACTGATACAGAACTGGTCAATAAAGGTAACGCGCATCTTATTGTGGCCAATATTAAAATTAAATAATCAACAATTGTACTTTTTCGCACTATAATAGTATTGGGAGTGTAAGAATGGATCGTGAATGAAATCTGCAAACATTAGCCATGGTTCTGTAAACACTGGGAGTTATGCCCAAGAACTCTTATTGTGGCATTTCTACCAGGATGTGGTATCAAATCTCCAACTGTGTGTGGGGCTGTGGTGTTATTCATAGTGATTACAACCTACTTCAAAAACAATACCAAATGTACTGTAGTACTGCTATACTCAATACCAAATAGTTATAAACTAGATATAAATCAAACTAAAAGTAGAATATAGCTTCACTTGGTAGAAGTCGCCAACAATGCTCCACTTAGCTTTGTTTTTACGCTAGGACATAAAAACAGTAGGGATTTAATCGAGTTGGCATGATCACCAGATGTTCAGCTGAAATACAATGAAATTCAGTGTCAAATTAGATTGGATTTACATCAGTTCTTCATTATATATATATATATATATGTATATTATGGGGTGGGGGCTCTTACTAAGTATACAGAAATTTCTTTCTGGGTGGCTCCACATTAGCTTCTCTATAATGCAGCCCATCAAACAGCCATCCAAGCACAGATCATGTGAGCTGTGACTAGATAAGAGTGGCATCACTAGTGAAAAACAATGCTAATCAACATGTAGTCATTTTTATTAACCCAGTTTTTGAAGGCTTATTAGCCCACACATTCCCCCTGTCACTTGCAATGCTACTGACATTAGGCGGGTGAGGACAAGCACACGCCTCCTCTGATGCATTTGAAGTCAGTCACTGTCTCTTTTCAAGCTGCCACTGATTAACGCGTGTTAATCACTGGGTAGCCAACAATCTCAGAGGAAAGCACAGGAGCCCCAGCTCTGATGAATTAGCTAACAGACACCAGAGCCAGCTAGCATGACAGTGGGAGCGATGGGGACAGAGTGCTGCCTACCCACCCGAAGAGAGCTCTCTCAGGGCTCTGTCTTATGATAGCAAAACAGTATGACCCAGGATTCAACCTGGCAATTGTTGGGCCAGAGTGTCAGCACCTTAGTCCTCTGAGCCAAACAGAGCTGTGCATTACTTTAAATCCTTTTAACTGTTATTTTACTTTTTTACTCACAGGATCTTTCAGTTCAAGAAGCCTCTCCTGTGACCAGTGCATCAGTGCATGAACAAGTAAGAATGGTATGTTCTGAATTGAACTATCAATATTATATAATCAGTATAATAACAGTTACATTTTCCAATTACAGGCAAATATCCACTGTTGAGCTCAACAAACTCATGTTTTGAATGTCTCTAGAACGCTCTCGAATGTTGTTCTGCTCATCAGGCTTGCCATTGGCCGTTTAAGGAAAGGGGAGGTCAGTAGCCATGTTAAAATGTTGGGAGGAAGAGGCTCCCTATTGAGCCTATTGAAGGGTTCTTTGAACAGAATATTAGGGCAGAATAATGCACTCTATCACAGCTTGCATCCTGCGCTACCCACGATGCAATTCTTACCTTGTCATCACACTCTTCCCTGCAATGAAAAAACACTCATGCCAGCAAACTCTTCATTTTTGTATTTAGATCCAGCAGTTTCACTGCGATACCCCACCCTGAGCAAGCGAATGCCCAGGAGCATTCACTGTGATCTTACTCTGACTCACTCGTACTCACACATACAAGCAGACCAATACTCACTGAACTAAAAGAACAAAACACATCCAGGTATTAACTCATGAGAAAGAAAGAATCACAAAATTAGTAAACACACAGGAAAAGCAAACCAAACAACACCACATAAAATAATGTCAAGACGAAGAGAAAAGAAAAAAAAGTGACTAAAACCAAACGAGGTCAGATGTTCAGTTACGTAACACCAAATCTACTCAACATGAAAGAAAGAACGACAGGCTGTCTTTGGAGTTACGGCACGTCTGTCCCTGCGTATATCTGTCTCACCTCTCTGAACGTTTGTGAGATAAATATATGAAGAGACACACACATCATGACATGTCTTTGTGTATGTGTCTCACCTCTGAATGCCCTGGAAGGTACTGCTGGCCATGTCCACGATGCCCCCCGTGGGTCTAGCTACCACTCCCACCAGGCCTTTCCCGATGCCCTTAAAGAAGCCGGCAGCGCCTTCTTTCTTTGCACCTGAGCACACAGGACAGGCAATCAGATCAATACTTGAAAAGGATCCACTGCTGATCAAATACACTCACCAGTACACGTACCATACAGGTGCACTTTGTACAGACTGTAGTCCATCTGTTTCCCTGTACACTTTGTTCAGTCTGTTCTTCAATAGTTAGGACATGACCCTGAACAAGCACTTATGGGCATTCTAAAGGTTAGAGAAGCAGGCTTGGGAGTGAAAGATTGTTGGTTTGATCCCCTGGTTATGGCCTTGAGTGTGGCATCTGCAGGTGTCCCCTAGTGTGTGTCTGTTTTACTGCAGATGGGTTAAATATTATATATTATAGACACAAATAGACTATATAAAACTGGAAAGCAGTAGAGAAGCGAGGCCAAAATGTCTCCCTCTAGTGGCTGGTAACAATACAATTAAACCCCACCCACAACCATTTTATTGAATGGGAGCTACAACTAACTTTGAAATGAGTTTCCTCATTCAGTCATTTTGCTTGGTCTTAATTCCTGTAATTACAAGCTGTACCAACTAATTATTCCCTCAGTATTTTCTTTATGATGAAAGTGTTGTATAGAAGCTATGTCTTTTTAAAGGGGTGTGGTGATGAGGTGATTGACAGTTAATTCACTCTGACACAATGAGTGTGAACTTTCACGTGATGCTTTGTGTACAATGCTGAGTCCTGGTTGACTGAGATGGCTCTGAAGAGCAGTCGTGGGTCCCATTGTGTCATATTTTTTATTCAGATCTCATCAAGAAGGGATACTGTAAGGATGCAGTCTGCACTGGTGAGCAGGAAGTAATAACCCAGGGAACTTCCCAGATTACCCCAGGAACAGAATCTGCTGTCTCTGTATTCTCACCAATGTTTCAGGTTTTTATTTTGATTATTAGGACATACAGTGGCTTGCAAAAGTATTCATACCCCTTGAACTTGATTTCTGCAGCTCCTCCAGAGTGACCATGGGCCTTCTGGCTGCTTCTCTAACCAGTGCTCTCCTTGCTCGATCTGTCAGTTTAGGTGGACGGCCATGTCTTGGTAGGTTTGCAGTTGAAGAAGACTTTTTCCATTTCTGGATGATGGATTGAACAGTGCTGCTTGGGATGCTCAAAGCTTGGGATCTGTTTTTATAACCTAACCCTGCTTTAAACTTTATCTCTGACCTGTCTGGTGAGTTCCTTGGTCTTCATGATGCTGTTTGTTCACTAGTGTTCACTAACAAACCACTGAGGCCTTCACAGAACAGGTGTATTTATACTGAGACTAAATTACACACAGCTGAACTCTAACTATTTAAGTGACTTCTGAAGGTAACTGATTGCTCTGGATTTTGTTTAGGGTTATCAGAGTACAGGGGGCTGAATACTTCTGCACGTCACACTTTAAAGATTTTTATTTAATTAAAATTTTGAAAACCATGTATAATTTTCATTCCACTTCACAATTATGTGGTACATTGTGTTGGTCTATCGTTTAAAATCTCAATAAAATACATTTAAGTTTGTGGTTGTCAGGTGACAAAATGTGAAAAAGTTCAAGGGGTCTGAATATTTTTGCAAGCCACTGTACTATGCTGTAGTACTATGAAACTCTCCATGTTGAATCCTATTTGGAGCATACAAACTGACTCATGAAACACGGTAGAAAATGAGATGGAAATTAGTCTTACCCTCCACAGGTTTGGTCACAATTCCCGTCACTCCTCCAACTACACCCTGTGAAAAAAGACCCAAGGAGTCATTATCTCATCAGTTATAAATATAGTAAGAAGTACAAAGAGTAATTTATCAGCTGAAAAAGGATAAAGAATCAGTACCTTCAAAAAGCCTTTCCCTCCCTTGGCAAGACTCTCTCCAAAGTCTCTGGGTGGTCTGTTCATCTCCTCCCTGCGTTTCTGCTGGTACTCTTTATCCATAGTGATGGCTGCCAGGCCTTTCCCTACTGAACCGGTTATACGTGAAACCATTCCTGCAGCGCCCCCTAGAAGAAATTTGGATAGATTCAGACAAACATTCATAGCATGCAAATGTGTTGGAGAAAAAAAA
>BRDA01005407.1:317-13229 GCA_036984385.1 Crenuchus spilurus | reverse complement strand
AATAAAATATTGACATTTGCCATCTCCACATCATTGCATTCAGTTTTTATTCACAATTTGTATAGCGTCCCAGCTTTTTTGGAATCCGGTTTGTACAACAATGTTGAGAAACTCAATGAGGAAGTCAGAAAATATGAACATCTCTATGATTCCTCTTCATAGTGATCCAAGGAAGTCAACACAGCACACCAAGGAACTCAACCAGTGGCATAGAAACCCTATCGCTGCCTAGTGTTTTTTCGGTGTAATTGCAGCAGACATACCAACGCAGAAGTATAAATGTATGCTACAGTGTAGGTGCACAGGCTACGCCATATTCAGCGCATTACTCTACTATGCCACACTCTTACAAGGCTGTGCCATATGCTTACTTTTCCACACCCCCCTCTTTCTATTATGGCCAAACCTCACTCGCTCTCACACGGCCTCGCCTCACTCTTGCACTGCCACACCTCGCTATCTGTGCCCACACATGTGTCTTGTTCTTACTCTACAGTGCAAACACAATTTCTAATTCCTACATTTATTGAAAAAAATTAACCAATGCCCTCAAGTGGCACAACAGTTGGCTCTGTTGACAAGAGATCACCACAGCCATCTGTGACCAGGTGTCCAAGTGGACAGAACAGGCCTGGCTCTCAGTGACTTTGATCAGAATGTATTTATTACTTTAAATAATCCAGTAATATTGTTTTAATAATCCAGTAGTATTGTTTACTAGCTTTAATATATATCTAGAGCGTCCTAAAGTCCTTCAATGTACAATTTGAACAAAAGTATCCTAAGCTAGCTAGTACAGATAGGATAGTTGTCAAATATCCTTTAACTAGAGCACTGACAGATCTTGAGTGTTTAAGCAGCTGTGCATCGTCTGTGTATAATTGTATGTGGATTGTAATGTGAGTTTGTTTTTAAATGAGAAAAAGTAAAATGATGGCTTCTCCAGTAATGGTATCGACCACAACAAGGTGTTAATTGATTATTGTAATGAGCCCATAAGTTTAATATCTCTGGTTTTCCTGCAGGATTGCGAGTGAAATGAGGAAAATGAGGATGGCAGTACTGTTTCCTGCCTCCCTCCTGCTCTGTTGTCTCCCTCAGCTTTTCATTATTGTTTCTCACGCTGTGTAATTGCATTGTTCACTCACAGAGCCCCACTGCTTCAAAATAGGAGAGACCTGTCAGAGGTGCTATGCAAAATGGGTGATGAAATTGCTTTGAAGGAGAGGCTGAGGGGGTGGAGTCAGCCTTACAGGACCTGCTGCTTGACTGTTTGGCTTCATTTCAGTGGAGCTGCTGTGTGCAATATTTAATGGCAGTTGCTGGTGAAAGACTCTTTCTCTGTGTTTTCTCATCTGCTGGTTCAGTTGCCTTCTCAATGGCTTCTTGATATTGAACAAAGCTGTGCTGAAAGTGGACGTCTTGTGAATTAAGTGCTCTTCAAACCACTTTGCGATCCTCAGAGCAATTTGTAAAGTCAGATGCTGTCAGATTCATTAATTCACAAATGTCCCAACATTTTTCACATCAACCCAACTTCCCGATCAAGTGGACCGAAAGGTTACTGTTTAAGTTTTAAAGTATCATCACAGTGTGCTCTGCATTGAAGCTTTTAAGCCTGTTTCACATTACTGGATATTTGGGCTGACTTTGAGGTTGATTTGCTTCTCACAACAATTGTACAAGGTCTCCCAATTTCAGGGTGATTGTAACTGATTATCTTTCCAGATTATCCTGTAGTGTGGGGTGTCAGTAATCCAATCTTTAGCCCTGCAGTCTTCCCCAGGGGCAGTCGGGGGCACCCCAATTGCACATTGTAAATATTAATTAATAATTAATTAACTAGCTTTGCAATGGGCTGTCATCTGCCATGTTTGTTTACATCTAGTTCACGAGAAACTCCCACCTGCTCTTGCAGTATAGCAGTTTGCAAGAAGCTCCTGCAAGATTTTGAGGCTTGGAGCCATTGGTCAGGTGTTCCTCTTAAAGTATGTGGTGTTTCAACTCATGTCAGATTGTGAGGTGTGGACGCTGTCTAACATTTTCAGCATCATTTAGCATTTTTAAATCCTGTAGTGTGAATCAGGCTTTAGTGAACAATCCATTGATCTTTCCGTTCCTTAAAATTTGTCGAGATGTAATTTCATATTGCGCTCTGCAGTCTCATGAATTTAAACTAAATATTTTTTGAACATTTTTATTATTAAATAGTAGGGATGCCCCGATACCGATACCAGCATCGGGTATCTGTCCGATACCATGTGCGCATACTTGTACTCGTATTCATAAAAGTGCTCCGATACTACAGGATCCGATACCAGCGTGATGGGAGCTTCGTTTCCTTCTAACAGACAGTATTAGTTTGCGCCACAAAATAAATAAATGAATAAAATTAAATAAAATTAAAAAATTAAATTAAAAAAAGAAGACGATGACTACGTACCGTAGCGGAGCTGAACAAGCCACTTAACGGCAGTGTGACTTTAACCATATCGGTAGTAGAGAAGGAGCAGCTATGTCCGCGGTGTGGAGGTATTTCCAGGTGAATGAAGGTGACAAAAGCAGTGTTAATTTCGTTAACGATAATATGACGAAAAATATTCGTTGACGACCATTTTTCACGACGAAAACAAGACGAAAACTAAATAAAAACTAATATTTTAAAACGAAAACTATGACGACCATTTTTCACGACGAAAACAAGACGAAAACTAAATAAAAACTAATATTTTAAAACGAAAACTATGACTAAAGTATTAGACTTTTCGTCGGCGAATAAAAACGAAACGAAAATGTCACAGAATGACAAAAATAATGTTTTTGTCCAGTAATCCGCTTTTTAAAATAAACCTGCCGCACGTCTGACTTCCTCAAAGCACGCTAAGCTCCACAGTCAGTCAGTCAGTCAACAACACAACGTGCTGACGTCACAGCCGCAGCTTCGACGGAAAAGAAGAAGCGATTTATGGAGTAATTTCACTTTCGCTGCCACACAAAACAAAACAGAGCAAAGTCTGTTGATGTAAAATAACTGGGAAAAGCACTACTAACCTCAAGAGGTCCTCAGTTCTCACCACCACGAGCTTTACAAAAAGGTAAGCTAACGTAGTGTAGGTACTTGTACTCGTACTCGGTTTTAAAAAATGTGGTATCGGTGCATCCCTACTGCAAACAGCAAGTGGATAATAATGAAAATAAACACACTTGCATCCAATTTTTATTTTATTTTTTTATATCCTAACTTTCCCAATGTTAATGCTGTTATTTTCAATCTTATGCAATTTCGTTGTACTTGTTGCAATGACAATAAACCATACCAATACCAATTTATGCTTCAGATCAGTGCATTGGACCATTTTCTGTGAGATTTTTGTTCTTTAAACTTTTCTCAAATGTTAATAAGTAGTATTGTCCCAAATATCATATTTTTTTCATATATTTACAGTAATCCACAATAAATATTTAAATATTCTGCTTTTCTGTTAAAGTGCAAGTTTTTAATCAACCTATTTAAAACAGTTTAGACAGTGGATAGAAGCATTTTCATCATGAGACAGCAAGATGAGCTTTCTAGCACCATCAAACATTAATTACTACTTTTGGCATTCAGGTGATTTTTTTTTTAATGCTTGCGCCATTGTGGATAAAAATGTTCTTTATGCACATCCAGTAGACCATTGTCCAAACTGAAACTGTCTGTTGGGAGGTGTTCCCATTTATTTCATTCATGTTTGAATCTGCGTTGGGACCAGTTAGACTACAGCAGCCCTCAGCAGTCTAGGTAATTTATGGTAAACACTTAAGTGGTTGTGGTCAGTACTGATAATTAATGATATAGTACTTGAGTTCAGTGTTGAGATTATAAATGAGTGCTCTGTTTCAACCTCATTTGGACTTTGTCTTGAGAGCAGATGAGTCAAATGCATCACATTCAAAATTGAACTTACTTTCTTGTTATTGAATATCAGCAGTCTCTTAATAGAATAAATCAGTCCTTTCTCTCTGTGCATAAATCAAATCTGCACTGCTGGGCTAACAGGGAAAAACTACTTACTGCTAGTCTCATTTATTTTTAATAGTCTGACGTTTAGATTGCAAATGTTTTCACTTTCTGACTTTACATCACCATGTACACAAAGTCTGGACTTGTACTCTTCAGATATGTGAAGCTAGTTTGACTCTGATTAAGAGAACCTGCCTCAGGACTTTATCTCAAGCTCAGATGTTTGTTTGCTGCTGGCTCAGGATCTGATTGTTCCAGGATTCCACTGGATAGGTTTTGTTTGAGGGCAGATTGAAATGTTCTTATGTTTTCACATTTAATCATAAAAATGGATGCTGTTGGTTTATTCAGTCGACTTTATGATCACTTCTAATTAAGTTTTGGAGAAGAAGAGACAGAATGAGCATTTTCTTCAATAATTATACTTCCTTCATTTGACAAATGTATAAAATTATAGCCTAATACTTTTAAGCTATATATCACTTAATGTTCAATTTGACAAAAATATATGAAATATTTGTTAATATCTATCGTGTAATGAATGATGATAATTATACAGTAAATTACAAGCAAGTTTAATTATTTTGTTCACTTTTTTCTTTCACTTTAAACTATTTTAATGTAAATAATTAAAGGAAATATAAAACTCACCTTAATTTTTGACTGTCAACAATATTGCTAACAATAGGAGACAATTATCATTTGGAATTATTTTACATAATTTCACAATGGGGTGATATTTTAGTTCTTCCATTTGTCTGCAAATATCTCAGGTACAGATATATTGTGTCCTTAAACTGCTGAAGTAAAATTTAGACTTAAACCATGTGATGCACTTGGTCTCCAAGTAGAAAAATGTAGTAAATTTGGTTTCTGAATGAACTATTCCTTTAAATAAAGAGCAAGTAGATAATCTTTGTATCTGCATTGAAAAGATAAAGATTGAATGTTTCTTTAAATGTCATATCCTCACTACAGTACGCATCCTTTTGGAGTTTCTGATAGCTGAGTGAGCCAAGGCTGTAGGACCACGTTGACATTTCCAAATGTGCTTAATGCTGAAGGAGGTTTTCAGAAACTCAGTTTACACACCAAGCAATCAAATAATGAGTCAGCAGTCTTATCAGGGGGAAATGGCAGAAATGTACAAATGCAGAAGAGAATAATTGTATTAAAAGGCAAGTGAATACCAGCCTTATCTAAATACGTTTGGAAGCTGCAAACTGTATTAAAGTTTTCCTTCACAAACAACATAATGCAGACTCAGGTAATTAAACAGACCTCTCTCACAGGTAATGAGGCTTTGATTCATTACTTTCATATAGTTTTATTTCCCCAGAACAACTATGAAATATGAATGTAATGACCACTATTCATCTTGCAATAGGAATGACAAGATTCACTGATTGGTATCAGTACACTGGCTTCATGACGTGATGCCCTTAAAAACAATAGTGCAAACCGAATTTGGTATGAACTCATAATGCATCTGTAAAATCTGATTTATTAATGTAAAATAATTAGTAGAAGGCCTATGCTTTTATTATTTAGAAATGTGATCTGTAATTTTATTCAGTGGAACCTCTGTTTTCATCATTAATCTGTTCTAAAGTGTCTGATGATAACCAAAACAAATGTTTCCCATAAGAAATAATGTAAATCCAATTATTCTGTTCCAGACACTCCAAAATATGAACAAAAATAAATTTTATATAGAATAACGATAGTTTTACATACAAAACACAATGAGAAATAAATACAAAAGACTAGATAAATGTTGATTTATCCATTTCATATCACTCTTACGGGTTTTAGAGTGTGTAGCTGTGGTCCAGGCAGCAGTCTTTTTTTTGTACACCTGTTCTCGGGATTCTTGCACTGCAAAATTTTGCAACCATTTTCAGTGGTTGTGCTGCACGCCATCACTTTGGTGTGATGTGTTTTAGTCTGTTTTGAGTGTTATCAATGAGAAATAAAGCCAGAATGAATGACGAGCATGTGGGTGAGTGACAAACGCGTAGGTGGATGCTTTGTTTTCGCAAAATTAGCAGTCACATGGGCACGTTGATGAAAACCGGGTGGATGAACAATAACTGGGACAAAATTCCTGAAAAAAATAGATGATACGATAACTAGGGCAAATGATAACCGAGGTTCCACTGTATTTGATTCCTTCTCTCTAAATTGTTTGTCAATGTGGTCATTGATCTTTCATCTCCACTGCTGTCATTGGAAGTTCTCAAGAGACTCGTCAAGTCTTGGTGACTTAAAGGTGAGTTCAGTCGAGATGCAGATTATTATGGAGTAGGAGGAGCCGCATGTTTCACCCAGTTAGTGCAAATCTGTACCACACTGAACTGCAGCATCACATTCAGAGGCCACATTCACCCCTAACATTAATATGGTGATACAATCACAAATGACTTCCAGAACGCTTTGCAGTTCACACCCGGCATTTTACATGACTGACCGATTGTGATCGAACTTCTCACAACATTTCTGCAGGAGGCATTGCACATATTAGTACTGTCACTCTCCTGCTGCTTTTGTTTTGATACTAAAATGGCTAGCAAGCTGTTTTGGGCTATTTCAGACTTTCTGATTGAGTGGGTTTTTAGCCTCATTTAGGAATGAACAGAAGAGGAGGCACTGAAAGACACTTGTAAAGCAGTGCATCTTCTGTGCTCTTCATGAGACAGTGTGTGATATAGACAATATTTTGTCTATCATTATGTGTATATGTGCAGTACCAGTCAAAAGTTTGGACACCTTCTCATTCAGTGTTCTTATTTATTTATTTTTGTTCCTACACGGTAAATGAACACTGAAGTCATCCAGACTCTGAGTGAACACATAATGAATCATGTAGTAAACTTACAAGTGTTAAACAAACCAAAGCATGTTTTAGATTTTACTTCAAAGTAGACACACAACTGATGTCTCAAACACATTAAGAGGCAAGAAATGCAAGTCATGAACACTTGACAAGGCACAGCTGTTAACTGAAAGCCATTCCAGGTGACTACCTCATAAAGCTGACTGAGAAAATGCCAAGAAAGCTGGTATCTAAGCAAGAGGTGCCTACTGTGAAGAATGTAAAATATAATTAATATGGTTATTATATAATAATTAATATGTGTTTATTCATAGTTTGGATGACTTTAGTATTAATCTACAATGCAGAACATTTTTAAATAATTAAAAATTACTGAATGTCCAGAAGGTCTGTCCAAACTTTTGACTGGTACTGTAAGTGAATGTAATACTTGCCTGGTTATATATGGTGTGGTCAAGTGTAATACTTACCTGCAATACCTGTCTGCTATGTGTGTATATTTTATATATACGTGTGTGTATATTATGCTACATGTGTAGAGTGTTATGTGCAGTGTACAGGGATCAGGCTTAACCGAACGGAGGATCCACAATCAGCACAAGAGTGCACTTTTTAAAAGAGATGGTTCTTCAAGGTTTCTTTAGTAAAGAAAGTAGTTTTGTGTAGAATCATGAACACTCAAATGGTTCAGACTGACTTTGTACCAGCTGCTTATGATCAGATCACCCAGGGCATGTTAATGCCAGGTGTGAAAGGGGGACATAGATGTTCTGACAAAAAGATGCCAAACATTTTTAATGTGGAATATAAAGGCAAAGTGTTTAGAAAATGGCCAGGACTGCCCCAAACTCTTAAGGGTTAAGGTAGATTCTGAGATGCAGGTAAAAAGAATATCAGATCACTGGGCAGAGAGAGATGCTTCATGATGACTCTGTTGGTTTTGTGGCTGGCTGCTTGTTTGGTGACTATGATTTGAAGCCAGCTGTCCGGTGCCATATGCTCAGTTAGCAGGCCTAGTGGAGTGGCCCAAAGATGAGGAGGCAGGCTTGTACTGAGCTGACAACTAACAGACCCGACTCGTCACTTCCTCGCTTACTCACTCCATCTCTTATTCCTCTAGATAAAATTGGCTGCTCTTTCAAATTGTATACATTTGTATTTGTTGTTTATCTAATTTCTTTTTTTTTTTTTCTTCAATGAACAAGAAGTGTACAGATCAAAAATATTTCCTTGTTGTTTTATAAATAATAACAGAGCAGAAATACAAAGAAAAATGTGAGTCAAAAGGTGAGTCAAAAATTATCTGCACTCTAGCTGTAGAATTCTTGGCAGGGGAATCAAAATGTAAATTTAATAAGTTTAGTTCCAGTGAAATTTTTAACTGTGTATTTGAATAATTTGCATTCTGTGTTTATGCATATTATGTTCTGACAATAAACATTTTAATATTTTAAATACCGTAGTAACATTTCATGTGTTTAGTCCGATGTTTTTAGAAAGATGTTATTTAAAAACTATGACAGTGTTAGCTTATTTTATATTGTGAATTATCGAGATTGACCAATACAGAAAAAAATATATCATGATAAAATTTTTGGCCATATCGCCCAGCTCTACATTGTGGCCAACAGAAGTTTTAATGTGGCTCATTTTTTACTCACTGCTGTTTATACGTGTGTGTGTGTGTGTGTGTGTGTGTGTGTGTTTTTTTTTATTTTTTTATTATTATTATTTTTTTTTCTCCTCTGTACAAAATTAGTAAAACACAAAATTTGTTTTGTTTTTTTTTTAGCTTGTTCTTGAACGTGAAGGTGCTTATTTGGGCTTGACTTTCTTTCCGAGTGAAACTCTCGGATTATCTTCCAGCTCCCCATAACAAAGCGAAAGATGAGAAGCACAAAAAATCTGCACACTGAGGCTAACACATATGGGTTTCAGTGCCCCAAAAACACCTACATAGCCTGCCAATTTTTATATTAAAAGTGTTTAGCATAATTTTTGTTGTTTATGTATGATGTCATAATGAATATTTACCTTTATACTCTTTAAAAGCGGCCTCTGTTTTACCGAATGTGGTGGGTTGCCAGTTGGGCTTACTTTGGACTTGTTTTCATAAAGCTGGTTGCTTGTTTCTTTCGCGAGATCTGGCAACACTGCTGGTTACTCTTCTGTTTAAATTTGTGATGACGTTTGGAGGCAAAGAATTGAGTGATAATTTTATGCTTTTAACAGGTTATAAATATTTAATAATATGTAATAATTATTATTAATGATAAATATAAATTTTATTTTATTATTAATAAAACTTAAGTTATTAATATATTATAATCATACAATTTATAAGTAATGTATTTATATTTATTAATAATATAAATTTAATTTATGCTCCAGCACCCCCTCAAACCCCCCGAATCAAGCCAGTCGTGTCCCCCCTGAAATCTCTTTCCCGACTTAATGACCATGAGAAAATGTGGGTCCCGGGCTGAGACCAGTTGAGAACCCCTGCTTTACAACATAAGCTTGTATATGTATTCTAGTAGTACAAGTTTTGTCCAACCAGCAAAACTCAGCAACACAGACACGTTTGTTAAATGTTATAGTGCTGGTTATAGGCTACTGTTAGCTAGTTGGGTAAATGCTCCACATGATGTATTGTCTTTTTGTCACTCTTACAGCAGAAACTTGATTTTGCTAAGTCATATTTGGTCTATAGACTTATCAGTTTGTTTTCATTCAGCCATTATTGTTGTGTTTGTGTTTTTGCTGCTAGCCAAGCTCAATCTTCTAAACTCATACTGTACTGACAAGTTAGAGTATAACACAAGGACTGAAGTCAAATGTGCTGAATTTAACCTGCTTTTAATCCTCTTAGCTTATGAGTTAGCTAGGCTAATGCTAGCATTACAGCCAGCTCTGTTGTTCTTACCCTTGTGTGCATTGTTTAACAATTAGCAGTTGTGGTTATTGGACTGGTGGTTTAGAATGAATTGATTATTGAACTGAAAACCTCAAAAGAACTGTGCAGCTGGCCTAGTTAGTGCTGTGTAATATTTAAGCCAAGTTCACACTACATGATTTTAGCCCAGTTTTTCAGTCACTGACAGTTTTTTGTAGAAAAACCTCCGGGATGACTCGGGGCTCGTTGTGTAGTGTGAACTGCTGAAAGACGCTAGCCGTCGCCGAGTGATCGCCGACCAGTCACAGACACCTGGCAGATATTTGACATGTTGAATATCTGAGATCCTGTCGGCAACTGTTTCGAGCAGTAACTACCTACAGCTGATAGGATCGCATAGAGAGAGAAGCGTGTGACCGTTAACGCAGTCTCTGTTATTGTGACTGCACTGGAGAAATAATGTGATTGATTATATCTGTGATAAGTGCAATAAGCAATATGTATGTAATGTATGTAACATATATGTAAAGTAACTGTACTGCCTACTCATAGCCCGTGCACTGACTGTACTGCCCTCTCATACCCGGCTGTACTGTTCTGTTCTCTTGACAAAACATGTTTTTGGAGAGCAGCCAGGTTAGTCTGTGATTCCCTAAGATGAAAAATCATGTGGTTTGTGACCCCGTGCCTCCGACCAGTCATGTAGTGTGAAAGCCACAACAAATGAAAGACATCTGTAGTGTGAACCTGTCATTAGCAGTTGTTTTTGTTAGTATTGCTGTATGCCATCATTTCTTCTTCCTCCATCCCTGTCTTTAGCATGATGAGTTACCAATCTTATCGTATTTGTAAATGACTTTAAAATTGTAAATATGCATCATGTATTAATTTTTCGCTATTGCTTAATAATAGTAATAAAATGTATATTAATAATAAGATGAATATTAATAAAATGAATTAATTAATAATAATAAGAAGGAAAACCTTTATAATTCAATCAGATATCTCATGACAACATCAACACAAAATAAAACGTTACTTGTACAATGGCACAACAGATCTGTCTGACAGCCATGTCTTCTGCAACGCAGACTGAATAAACTGACAAGTTGTACAGCTTGACTTGTAGTCCATACACTGCATGAAATTAGTCGTCTAAGCATTAAAAAGTGTCTGTGCTCCCTTAAAAGTTGAAGTTAAATGAACTAGATTGTTTCTCGTTAAGTGAGCATCATCCCGCGCGTTCATCCAAAACATTGCTATTGTTTTTCCAGTATTTTGTGTTTGTTTATTAAGTGCACCAGAAATGGACCTCTCTGGACAGAGTTATGAATGGAACCAAGCGCAGAGCAGACACAAGCTAAAGAGTTTTACAAAGAAAAACACTACAAAAGACTCGGAAGTGCCCAAATAATAATAATGCTCTAAACAAATTAAAACACCTCACACTAAAGCGAAGGTGCCCAGCTCTACCACCTGAAAACTGGTACGAAAATAAATAGTGGCTAAGAACCCCGAGAACAGGTGTACAAAACAAAGGCTGCTGGCTGGACCACATCAGCACTCTCTAAAACAGAGCGTAAACCTGTAAGAGTGGTATTAAATGTTCATTTATCCATTTCATTAGTCTTTTGTATTTATTTCTCATTGTGTTCTGTATGTAAAACTATAGTTATTCTATATAAAATGTATTTTTCATATTTTTGAATGTCTGAAACAGGTTTACATGATTTCTTATGGGAAATTGCAAATTACGGTTATCATCAGTCACTCTAGAACAGATTAATGATGAAAACGGAGGTTCCAGTGTACTAATAGTAAGTTGACTGAGCTGTGTTGACTTATTTAATTAATATGTTCTGTGAACTGAATGCTTTGTGGCAGCATGGACACTAACTTTTTAAGTTAAAGCTCTTTTTACTGACACAGTCAGATCTGAACTTCCACCGCCACATCACAGCGGACTGTCTCTCAAAGTCTGTCAGAAGAAAGTCTCAGAGTGACAACAATGGCATTGATGTTCAGTTGCACTCAGAAGGCAGTCTCTCGATTCTCCTGATTTTAATAATATCTGATTGTTTCTTGTAAAATTGCTTAGATTTTTTTCACCACTATCCATTCTCATGACTGTTATGATGAGCTGTACTGTTTGAAACAATACATATGACAATAACATATTGCATCATTTATTTAATCAAGGCAATTTAATCAATTAGGCATTTTATTTTTCAATGCAGGAGTTTTAAATGTCTATTAATTCAGATACTTTTTAATTGCTGCAGTTGAATTGCTGGCCATTGATCTTTATACCTAGCCTACCTAATGTTCCCACATGTTGTACTTGCAGCTGGACATTTCTCTGACTCAGCCCATCCTCCTACATTCACAACGAGTGCGTGCTAGAGTTTGTCCACTCTGCCCAGCGCTGACCCTCAGCCCATGTGACCATGCACTGTGTTGGCCAGTGTACAAGGAGCTGAGGGGCTGATGGGATTACACACCGCTCAGCAGAGCCGGATTTAAGCCTTTGTGGTGGAAACTGTGTCACTAGGATAAGAGTGGACCTCACCACTCACCATACACACGGTGCTTTCAGAAATGGCCGACAGAGGGCTAAGCTGGAACCTAAATGATGATATCTCCTGTACAACAGATGCATGCACCTGTTTTGAAGTGGTTTAGGTTAAATATGTAAAGTTTAACCAGGGAAGCATAAACTTTTGCTTTAGACTCTGTTCATATGTTTGGTGATGATGCCATAAATTAGACTCCATATCATCCTCATATTCTGGTGAACGCTTGGGCAGTATTGTAGTGTACACACGTCCTTCCAGGGGCTGGTTAAGGGTCCACCTGCTTATGATGATGTAGTAATGTGCTCAGTAATGAACTCAACACTGGAAAACATCACGTTGCTGTGGTTTTGCAGACCACAGGACACGCTGGAGAGATTACATCTCGAAATCCTCCCATATGAGCTAAGAGGTAGCTGGGGAGAGGGATGTCTGGCCTACTTTACTTGGGTTGTTAACCCTGTAACCCAGATACAGATAAGCAATGGATGTATGGGTGGGTGGGTGGATGGATGGATGGATTGATTTGTACACTGCTCAAAAAAATAAAGGGAATACTTAAACAACACAGTGTAACTCCAAGTCAACCACACTTCTGTGAAAC